>JACEVL010000076.1:691119-706013 GCA_020284085.1 Aporrectodea caliginosa
CTGCCTCAGCTGAGTTCAGGCGACGCGTTACGACGGGAAGCTTACAATGGCGGCGTAGGATGGAATAAAGCTTACAATGGCGACAGGATGATGGATAATAATGAACGAGAACGATGGAATGATAGAATGTTTAATGATGAAAATGAAGAAGTAGGTACAAGTCATTTCCGACCGATAGAAATAAGTAGGCCTACAAATAATAATGACAGAAACGGCGAAATACTGTTACAGCATGAAGCCGTACGTAATAATGAGAAAGAAATGGAAAGAAGACATGATCCATACGGTCATGCAAACATTGAAAATGAGAGAGAAAGAATTAATTTAATTGAAAATAGAAATACACAGCCGATTTCAAATGTATGGGTTGAGAGGGTCCCACAAAACAGAAATAATGAAGTAATGTCCAGTGCATTCACTAGAGGCCACTACGTGATTAACAGCGGCGCTGTGCAGAACGATTCTCTGGCATTTGTCAATGGAACTGATGCTAATACGCAAAGGGTTTCAAATGATCAGTTACGGGAATCAAGAAACATAATGGTGAATGCAAATTTAAATCATGAGGGTGGCCCACGGGTTAATATTAATAATAATACGCTGCAAGAATCTGCTGGACTGATGCCTCCACTGGATTTTACGAGAACTGCCAATCACAGCCGATTACCGATCACGCATCGCGAGAGTCTGCAGCAGATGACGTACTCTTCGTTGCCTTCGCGTTACGTTACATCAGGACTGGATTATTCTCGTAACCAAGAATTTCTGAACAGTCGCTCCTACGTTCCTTCTGTTACCGCTACGATCAGTCACAGCGTTCGACAGAATGCACTGCCGATGTACTGTCACGCTGATGTACTGGGTTCGACGCCAGAACGCGCTGGTATACCGCCATTTTCTGCCGACCGATTTCTGCCTGTCTGGTCTAACACGAGAGATGGAGATTGGATACCCTGTGTTAGAACGAACGCAGAACCGCCTCCACAGATGTACGCCGTCGTCCCCAAAACGTCGACTGCTACACAAACCGTCGTGTCTGACTTACTTACTAACTCTGTTGAACCGCCGACAACGCTGAGAGGAAATAACGCTGCCGCTCCTGTTTCAGTGTCACAGAACAGTAAAGGACGACAAATTAAACTGGATTCGTATTCTGGAAAAACACCGTTGGGCATTTTTCTGAAAAAGTTTGCTATATGTAAACAGCAGAATTTTTGGAGTGAGTCTGAGGCTGTTAATTATTTGACGTGCGCTCTTACTGACGAGGCGAGTCATTTGATCTGTGAAGGTGAACCTGATGAAATTCTGACTTCAGATGAGCTGATACAGAAATTGAAACTGCGTTTCGGAACAGAAGAGGAAAAAATTCTTTATCAGACTCAACTTTTCACCCGCAAACAGCGCGACCGTGAATCGTTAGGTGAGTTAGTAACAGATATAACGCGCCTAACAAATATGGCTTTCCCAGGAAAACAAACAGACCACCGAGAAGCTGTGGCGACGAAAGTTTTCTTGGATGCTCTTTCTGACCGGTCTCTTGCAATACGCATTCTTGACAAGGAGCCTTGTAATCTTCAACAAGCCTACAAATATGCTCTTAGAATTCAAAGTTACGGACTATCAGAGGCAGAACAAAACAAAGATCAGCATAGAGCGTCGGGTAGAATAAAAACAATAAAAGAAACGACTTCAAACAGTGATAGTCAACAAATGGATAAACGAATGAACGCGCTAGAAAAGAGCCTGCAGCAACTACTCCGCAACCGAACGAATGACGTCACCGCAGTGCGACCTCTTGGAAATACATACTCCCCGCCTTTGCAACGCAACCCAAATTCACAACAACGGAACCAAAACAATAACAATAACAATGGAAGGCAGTACGATCAACGTCGCTGTTGGAATTGTAATCAGGATTCACATCTACGGAACCAATGTCCATTCCCAAGAGAACAATATCAGGCCTATAATCACCCAAGAGACTTTTCTGGTAATTTTGGTCCAAACGTTGCCGAAACGCGAGCAGTACGATTCATCCCTGGAGTGTCGAGTGCCTATGTGAAAGTACGGATGAACGGTCGGGATACTTTCGGCCTCCTGGATACAGGTTCAGAGATGACAATTTGTGCAACGAAGCTAGTCCGTGCCGAGGACATTCGCCCGTCGAACCAAACCGTGATTGCAGCAAACCATAGTGAAATTGAAATCGATGGACAAACCACTCTTCGTGTACAACTGAACGGCAAAACGTACAATGTACCCGCTCTACTGTCTTCACAAATGGATGAATTAATATTCGGTTACCAATTTATGAAGCAACAGAACATGGTTTGGCCCGTAAACGAAAACTGGATTGAATTAGATGGCCAGCGAACGCCGATTCACTTTCTGAATCACGCCTCACGCTGCCATCGAGTCACGCCAACAAGGAAGGTAGCTGCCTGCACAAACCGACGCAACGTAACGACCAACCGAGCACAACTGGTAACTCAGCCCAGGATGGTATTGAATACTGGAAAACCGGTAGCCGATGAAATGCTTCCAGAAAGAAACAGAACTTTGACGCTTCGTTCCCCGAATCCGACGATGAGACCGAAGAGAAGTGTGCAATGGGAGTTCGCAGAGGCGACATCTATTGAACGCGCAGCAGAAGAAGGACGAACAGCGAGATGTCCAAACAGTCGCCAGATGTCCCCAGGTGACGATGAGGAGACCAGGATAAAACTTTTGTGGGAATCCGACTCAGAGGATGACCCAGACGAATATGGAGAGGAAGTACGGACGAGCCCGATGAAGCATCGTTCAACTTTCTCGTCAAACGAATGGGACCCTGGTGTTACCGACGTTCTGCTGACTGACGAGGAGACAGAGATGGAAACGCCTGTGAAACAAGTGCTTGGACGACAACCGCCAGCCTTGCAGCCCGATACAGACGAACCGAGAGAATGGAGACGTGATGGGTTCCAATCAACCTGTCAACCGCAATTCCGCCGAGAGTTTTTCAACGATCCGTGGACGCTCCAAGGAGACGTAGAAGAACTGATGGATGACCCTTCGCCTTTCCTAGAAGACGAAGATGACGGGGATGTGCCGATGACGTCACCACCCAAGCGTGAACTTCGCTTGCCCGTACGCTTCCGTGACGCCGAGTGAACCTAAAAGGAACAGACTCTATTCTGGATTTAGTAGTCTCGAGAAAGACCAACCAATTATTAATTGTTGTGTTCTCTTGTAGAGTTAAATGCTTACTGTAGAATGTAGTGACATTTTCGTAGTATTATGTTTAGTCAAATGAATGCTAATTTAGAAGCAATGTCGAATGACATTAGATTAAAACGTGCTTATGTAGACATTAAGTAGAATTGTTTAAAAGCATTGCAGCCAGTTAACTAAGTGACCCTTATAGCGAATAAGATGCCACGTCATAAGTAAGTGAGACGCGCCATCATATTCAGATATGCCTTCAAGAGTAGGCCTATCTTCAGTTGGTCGAGGTGAATGTGAATATTTTCTAAAAATATTCCCTGAGTATTGCCATCATCATCACTGCTGCCAAAACCGACGCCCAGTCGCAGCAAAACACAGCTGTAGGTGCGAGGCCGCTGATTGGCTGGAGCGACCCGTCTGCAGGCTGCAACCGACGGAGCGTCCTATAAAATAACTGTCCAACGACCGCAATTTGCGCAATCCTGAGAAATCTTAAACGTGGAAGTCCTGTCGGATTAGCAGGTGATTTCAACGTCGAAAAGAAAAAGGATTCTGTTGCCCGTGGATATACCGATTAGCCACGTAAAAGTCGGCCATGTATTGTGAAACAAGCGAGTGCGAGCGTATCGTTTGATATCGTAATGCAACGAGTGTAAAGCGAGTGTAATTCTTCGACGTAGAACCGAGAACGGTGAAATTAGTGATTAACCTAGGTTCTGGCGTGGAAGACTGGGGATACATTGTGTCTGTGGAATATTCGACTGGTTGTGTAAATCGTCGAATGTATATATACCGTAAAGCGATAGCAAGCGACTGATGTGTCTGATCGTGAGGCATCGTAGGTAAAGAAAGGAAAGAATTGTGCGTGGTGTAATTTATAGTCGTGAATATCGAAGTCTGTTCGAATGGAGGATATAATTCAATTTCATGAAAGACGGATCTGAATTCTGTGCGAAAAAGACGAAAGTTCGATAAAGAAAAGTGCAAGACTGGAATATAAGTGTCTGTCTATTGTGAATCTGCCTCAGCTGAGTTCAGGCGACGCGTTACGACGGGAAACTTACAACGGATTTTCCCTCGATCACTTCTACCGCTGTGAGCCGAGCACTCTCGGCCAACGCCCAGACTGCGACCGCCTTCCGCTGCCTAACCCGCCCAAGTCTGAGGGGACCCATGAATGTTAAGTAGATCTGAATAATCAATTGGCTATATATTTCTATAGGATAAACATAAAAGATAAACATAAACCTAATTAGTATTCAAAATCTAGAGACAGAATTCGTATAACTGTAATCTAACTTAGTTTAAGATATATAAAATCATCAGTATATTGTCAATGCTTAATAATATAATCTAAAAATCATGTCTCGTCTGTCTCCGTCTATGGAGGGTTTATTTGAAGAAGAAGACGAAGAAACTAGACAAAGTAAGGGGAAGGAAATGCTGCCCCGAGAATTGCCTGTCTCGGGTTTGGATTTAATTCTGAGTAGAATGGAGCAAAGTTTTGGAGAAGTGTCGACTCGACTTACAGATATGTCGAAAGGGCAAAATGACTTAAATAAAGGACAGAAAGATGTGACAGGCAGATTGAGGGAGATGTCGGATGGACAGTGTGAGTTGAGTAGAGGTCAGAGAGATTTGACGATGAAACTACGTGATATGTTAACCGGACAACAGGACTTGACAGATGGATTAACCGACTTGACGAGACGAGTAAATGAACTGACAGAAAAGCAAGAGGACATGAGAAAAAGGCAGAATAAGGCTGAGGATATTATCGGTTCGGTGATTTACACCCAATCTGACAGTAACGATAGCGTTAACCGTCTCATTGAGGCTATACAGAGGAGAGAAGAGGTAGAGATAGGTGAGGGAGAAAAGGACCGGAGTTCGAACCCATATCCGTCGGAAGGACGGGTATCTACCCACCAAGTAGAAGCGGCCCCGTATGCACTTGCCACTGACACCTCGATATTAAATGATGGACGGGAAGATGAGTGGGAACGGGGAGCCAGTGCAGCTCAGCCTGTGGTAAGGGTTAGCAAACGACTACAAGGGAAGAGTCGTCCAGATTACCTTACAATGCACAATGTGGGATTTCCTTTGTATGTTCCCCCCTCTTTTGAAAGGGAATTGCCGGACCCGTGGCTAACTTCCGTCCATCACGTGACCGGTCCAGATGGGGTTGCAGTAACTCGGGTAACTCAACAGAGCGGAGTAGCGCCCGGTCTGACTCGAGTGAACCAACTGCCCACTGAAGGTGAACGGGATTCCCTGGCGCATGGAAGCCAGAGCCCCTCACCGATGGCGGGCGCCAGAGGAGAAAGCCTGTCTACTTCTCAGTGGGAAAACACACTAAGTTTTGGGGTAAGCCGAGGTCGAGACCGACAAGGCGACCCATCCGGCACCAAAGCTTACAGTATCTTCGTCTTAATTATCTTTGTCTGGTTTTGTGGTCTTGGTAAATAGTAATTGGATTGCAAGGGGTGTTCAGGCACGAATGAGGAAGTTTTTCGCCTCGCATGACATAATTATGAAATTATATAATTTCCCAAAGAACTGATGTAAAATGTTATTACTTTTAACCAAAAAGGATGGTCTCCAAGATGCACCATTACAAACCCCGAAATAAAGTTTCCTTACAGCCTCTTCCCAGACCTCTCCCCTCAGAGAGATTGAAATCTGCGTAATTTTTGGGAAGCTCTGGTTACGCCACTGCTAGATGGTGTTAGACTGTTAGTTTACCTAATATTAAAACTAGTAGGCCTACCTAAGTAATTATAATTTTGTAACTTAATAATATTTCACTTTTTTCATTTTGCAATTTTTAATTTCTTAGCCTTTCAGCGCTGTACGCACTTGCGTAAGTGCGTACGTCTAGCGGCGCCGCTGCATGTATGTGTATTGTATGTGCATACATTTAAGGTTGCTGCTGTTGCTATTGCTTATGGGGCGGGCGGAGACAACGGCGTTTGCCTCTGTCAAGGTTTTATAGGTTCCCTACTCATTCCCTACTCATTCGTCCCGTCAAATAGTTTATCATCTATATAATGAAGCAAAGTTCCTCGCGATATGAATGCATGAATAAACATGTTTATATTTTGTATTTAAACATGTTTATTTTGTCATATTTCGATATTTATTTTGTCTATGCAATTTTGTTTATATACTTATACATAATTATAGGCCTATTATTGCTTCATTCTAAAAAAATAGATACACGAAAGAAACACAATAATTATAAACTCATATTCATTGTTTGTTTATAATCGACCTATATGCGAAATTTCGAAATGGATCTAGTTATATATAGAATAGAATATTTTTAATATATATATATATTACAATATATATGAGCCTAATCATTCGCTTGCTCGTCACACCGTAAAAAGGTAATATCAAGCCCTGCATATATCGTCATTGGAACGTTATATGAATGGATATTGGAAAGCGGCTGGTCTTCGGTCTTTACGGTATCTGCATCAGTCTTCTCGGCGATACGTTATGGCTGTTATGTTACATATTTGCCACAGATATTCCAGTCATTACTCCGATCGAATGACCGACTGATTACAGTCACCCTTCACCCATTCATCTAGCGTTTATTACTGTGTGCTTAGATACACGTCTGCGCTGGATGGCGATTTATGCTCCTATAGTGCAACTCCTAAAATTTCGTCAACAGGCAGCAATCCCATGTAGCTGGACCTCAAAATTGCGGTGTGCTTACGCTATAACAGTTTGTGGCTTTTATGGTTGTCAACAGTAATAAACATTATCATGAACAATATGTAGGGCCCTATAGGCCTATAGGCTCGCATGAAGAGGTGCAAAGGGTGCTGCAGCACCCGGGCCCGCAGTTTTGAGGGGCCCGCATTTTATAAATATGTGCGTGGTGGACCGGTGGAAGGTTATCACAGCACCCGGGTCCGTACTAGCCTTAATGCGGCCCTGTAGGGCCTACTAGACTTGGCTAAATAGATTTTTGAAAATGCTAAAAGCATTGATATATCGAATCGCGTTCAATATGTACTACCTTATAGTTCATTCTGCCCAATCTGTACTATTCAGTATTCACTATATAATATATGTATCCAAAACTCTCTTATACCGATTATCTTAATAGTTAAGATATTTACTACATGTTTAATTATAACAGCATAAACTGTTCTTTGTGTGTTTATTGGTGCATGGCCCTATTTAAGCGAGTCGTTGGTCCCTTCTGAGACTATAGGCCTACCGTTTGTTACCACAATAAGTTGCTAATATTTCATGTTAAACTGTGGGGCGTGGGCCCCAGGCGCGTAACTAGCATTATGCAATTACGCAACTACGTTAAGATTTTAACATCTATCAAAAATTACAGACCGTTTAGATTACTTATTGACATCCTAGATTACTATTATTCGTTGAATTTCTATTGTGCAGACTTTGTTATGTGTGAGGTCGGCAAAACATTTTCCTTCGCGGACGCTAACTCGTGATTCTGGAAATTTAATGCCACTTCTAAAATTTCGATCACAGACCGACACTATTTTAAATCAATGTGTGCAGGCTAATGTCATCTGGTCCACGCAATGCGCAGTACATAAGTGCGTTGATTCAAAATGAGCTGATCCACCTGTGTGGTCAGTAAACTCGAGACAGTATTGTCGCAGAATGTCGTGCGGGCAAGTTCTCCACTATATTACTTGATATGAGCGCTGATAGCACAAGACAGATATCTGTCTGCTTATCAAAGTTGATGGCGGTAACAACTGCGGTTCTGAGGAATGTGGTAAAAGAACAATTTACAGCTTTCATCCCAACTCGTGATGCCACTGGCGAAACTTGCGACAATCGTCGAGCAGCAGATATCTAAGGTCGGGATCAAAGAGTGCGAATGGAGGGTAGGGAGGAAGAGAACAAATGGAGGAAAGGGTGAAAAGAGAGCGAAATGGAGAGTAGGGGGGGATGAGAGCGAATGGAGGAAAGGGAGGAAGAGAGCGATATGGAGGGTAGGGCGGAAGAAAGCGAATGGAGGAAATGGAGGAAGAGGAGCAAATGGAGGGTAGGAAGGAAGAGAGCGAAATGAAGGAAACAAGAAGGAAGAGAGCGAATGAAGGAAAGGTAGCAACAGGAGCGAATGGAGGGCATTGAGAATTGAGCGAAATGGAAGGTAGGGAGGAAGAGAGCGAATGGAGGGTAGGGAGAAAAAGAGTGAAATGGAGGAAGGGAGGAAGAGAGCGAATGGAATAAAGGGAGGAAGAAAGGAATGGAGGAAAGAGAGGAAAGAGAGCTAAATGGAGGAACAGGAGGAAGAGAGTGAAATGGAGGGTAGAGAGGAAGAGAGCGAAATGGTGGAAAGGGAGGAAGAGAAGAGAAATGGAGGGTAGGGAGGAAGAGAGTGAATTAAAGGGTAGGGAGAAGAGAGCAGAAATGGAGGAAAGTGAGGAGGAGGAGAGCGAAATGGAGGTTAGAAATGAAAGAGAGCGAAATGGAGGAAAGGAGGAAGAGTGCGAAATGGCGGAAAGGGAGAAAAAGAGAGCGAAATGGAGGAAAAGGAGGAAGAGAGCGAAATGGCGGAAAGGGAGAAAGAGAGCAGAAATGGAGAAGGGAGTAAGAGAACAGAAATGGAGGAAATGGAGGAAGAGAGCAAAATGCAGGGTAGGGAGAAAGAGAGCAGAAATGGAGGGTAGAGAGGAAGAGAGCGAAATGGAGGTGTACAAAAGGAAGAGAGCGAAATGGAGGAAAGGGAGGAAGAGAGCGAAGTGGAGGGTAGGGAGGAAGAGAGCAGAAATGGAGGAAGGGAGGGAAGAGAGCGAAATGGAGGGTAGGGAGGAAGAGAGCGAAGTGGAGGAAAGGGCGGAAAGAGAGAACGAAATGGAGCAAAGAGAGGAAGAAAGTGAAATGGAGGAAAGGGAGGAAGAGAGCGAAATGGAGGAAAGAAAGGAAGAGAGCGAAATGGAGGAAAGGGAGGAAGAGAGCGAAATTGAGGAAAGGCAGGAAGAGAGCGATATGGAAGAAAGAGAGGAAGAGTGCGAAATGGAGGGTAGGGAGAAAGAGAGCGAATAAAGGAAAGGGAGGAAGAGAGCTAATTGGAGGATAGGGAGGAAGAGAGCGAATGGAGGAAAGGAAGAGAGCGAAATGGAGGAAAGGGAGGAAGAGAGCGAAATAGAGGAAAGAAAGGAAGAGAGCGAAATCTAAGAAAGGGAGGAAGAGAGCGAAATGGAGAAAAGGGAAGAAGAGAGCGAAATGGAGGAAAGTGAGGAAGAGAGCGAAATGGAGGAAAGGGAGGAAGAGAGCGATATGGAAGAAAGAGAGGAAGAGTGCGAAATGGAGGGTAGGGAGAAAGAGAGCGAAATGGAGGAAAGGAAGGAAGAGAGCAAAATGGAGGGTAGGGAGGAAGAGAGCAAAATGGAGGAAAGGGAGGAATAGAGCGAAATGGAGGAAGGGAGGAAGTGAGCAGAAATGGAGGTTAGGGAGGAAGGGAGCGAAATGGAGGAAAGGTAGGAAAGAGAGAGCGATAAGGAGGAAAGGGAGGAAGAGAGCAAAATGGAGGGTAGAGAGGAAGAGAGCGAAATGGAGGGTAGGGAGGAAGAGAGCGAAATGGAGGGTAGGGAGGAAGGGAGCAAAATGGAGGTTAGGGAGCAAAGAGTACAGAAATGGAGGAAAGGGAGGAAGAGCAGCGAAATGGAGGAAAGGCAGGAAGAGAGCGATATGGAAGAAAGGGAGGAAGAGTGCGAAATGGAGGGTAGGGAGAAAGAGAGCGAATAAAGGAAAGGGAGGAAGAGAGCTAATTGGAGGATAGGGAGGAAGAGAGCGAATGGAGGAAAGGAAGGAGAAGAGAGCAGAAATGGAGGAAAGGGAGGAAGAGAGCGAAATGGAGGAAAGGGAGGAAGAGGAGCGAAATCTAGGAAAGGGAGGAAGAGAGGCGAAATGGAGGAAAGGGGAGGAAGAGAGGAGCGAAATGGAGGAAAGGGAGGAAAGAGAGCGAAATGGAGAAAGGGAGGAAGAGAGCGAAATGGAGGAAAGGGAGGAAGAGACGATATGGAAGAAAGGAAGAGTGCGAAATGGAGGGTAGGGATAAAGAGAGCGAAATGGAGGAAAGGGAGGAAGAGAGCAAAATGGAGGGTAGGGAGGAAGAGAGCAAAATGGAGGAAAGGGGAGGAATAGAGCGAAATGGAGGAAGGGAGGAAGTGAGAGCAGAAATGGAGGAAAGGGAGGAAGAGAGCAGAAATGGAGGGTAGGGAGGAAGAGAGCGAAATGGAGGGTAGGGAGGAAGAGAGCGAAATGGAGGAAAGGGAGGAAGAGAGAGCGAAAAATGGAGGGCAGGGAGGAAGAGACCAAAATGGAGGAAAAGGGAAGAATAGAGCAGGAAATGGAGGAAGGGAGGAAGTGAGCGAAATGGAGGGTAGGGAGGAAGAGGAGAGCGAAATGGAGGGTAGGGCGGAAGAGAGTTGGCGAAATGGAAGGAAAGGTAGGAAGAGAGCAGAAATGGAGGGTAGGGAGGAAAGAGGCAGGAAATGGAGGGTAGGGAGGAAGAGAGCGAAATGGAAAAAGGTAGGAAGAGAGCGAAATGGAGGAAAGGTAGGAAGAGAGCAGAAATGGAGGGTAGGGAGGAAGAGAGCAGAAATGGAGGGTGGAAATGGAGGTAGGGATCAAAGAGAGAAATGGAGGGTAGGGAGGAAGAGAGCAAAATGGAGGTTAGGGAGGAAGAGAGCAAGTGGAGGGTAGGGAGGAAGAGGAGCGAACGGAGGAAAGGGAGGAAGGAGAGTCAATCAATGTGAAATCATCAAATGTAGTGAAATGGCTTGTAAGTGACGTATATATATCTTATTTGGTGGTAATTGTTGCTATTTTATTGTTTGATAAATATGTTTGTTCATCAATTTGAAATTGTAAGAAGCATATCGCCATGTATCTGCTTTGGATCATCATCATCATCACCACCAGTTTCTGACGCCAGCCATTTGGCGGCGATGAGTACGAATAAATTATCTCCATTTTCCTCGGTCATTCGTCAGGTCCATTGTTTCGCTTAGTTTCAGTCAAATTATGTTATATCCTGATTTATATTGTTCCTGCAACAAAAACTAAAGCGGGCGGTCGGGTCTTTCGGGTCGCTGGCCCACGTGCCTGGAACAGTCTTCCCGCAGCTATCCAGGAAATTAAAAGCTCTCATGTTTAAAAAAAACAGTTAAAACTGTACTTGCTATCAAGCTCTTAGCATTTGTGCTGACAGCTGACATTGTGTATATGTGTAAAGCTTCCTAGAAATAGCTTGCTACCGACGATGCTCTAGAAATTGTCGTAGCCTAATTACAATTACAATTACAATTATTCTGCGTTGTCTGGCTCTGCCTTAGTGTCTTTTTCCTTCGAATCTTGCATGTAGTGCAGTGTGTGGTATTCGTTCAACTGGCATTCTCTCTATATGTCGAAACCATCGGAGTCTTCGTTGAATGACTTTGTCTAGCAGAGTTATTTCGATCCATAATGCTGTCTAATGACAGCGTTTCTTATTTTCTGAAGTCTTGAAATCCCTGCGATCTTCTGCAGTAATTTCTGCTGTAATAATTCTTTTCTTGTCTTGCTTTCGCATTGGCCAACATTCCGACCCGTAGACTGGAGGCAAATCGGTTGCATCTTCGTCTCGTATAATTAATTATCTTTGTCTGGTTTTGGTCTTGGTAAATAGTAATAGGATTGCAAAGGGTGTTCAAACACGAATTAGGAAGTTTTTCGCCTCGCAAGATATAATTTTGAAATTGTATGATTTCCCAAAGAACTGATGTAAAATGTTCCTTTTAACCAAAAAGATGGTCTCCAAAATGCACCATTACAAACTCCCAAATAAAACGTTCCTTACAGCCCCTTCCCAGACCCCTCCCCACAGAGAGGTTGGAATCTGCGTAATTTTTGGGAAGCTCTGGTTACGCCACTGGTGGGCCCTATTTTGAAATTTTCATTTGTCGATTAATTGAATCAATAAAAACAAAGATGAGCATACATGTATATATAGGCCTACTTATGCATATAATCTTTGAATATGCCTATATATTCTTGATTATATTATATATTTATATATATGCTGTGACCTTTGGGGCACTTTCGCCGGCCTGGAGACAGATGAATAGGGCCTTTCCAGACAATTTATTTAAAAACTATAATCATATATATAATATGAAAGGAAGGAGACCCGTGTCTACAATTATTATGGCCGTGCAATATATTAATACAGTTATTTCTACGGCGCAGGTGCTAACCGAGGGAGGAAGATAGAAAGGGAGGACGGACGGAATTAGGGCCTAAGTCACGGGTCGGACGGACCAGAGGACGGACGGACCGACGGGAGGAAGGATGAGGGCCATGACCTTCTCTAGTTTCTTGATTAATAACAGACGTCAGTGGTTCGATGGCCTCTACACTTCGTATTCGTACATTTTCAGAGACAAATTGCAAATGAATTAAACGACTTAGAATTATTATTATCATTATTTCCCCCACCCCCGATGGATGAACACATGATCCCGCAGGATTGCATAAATTAGGGGAGCATTGTTTTGGAATGGCTAAAACTGGTTTTATTATTAAAGTTGAGCATTAGATTGAATTTTCATCCGGTCTGTTTGTGAAGGAGTTTTTGTATTGTTGTCTGTTTGTTCTAGTCGTCGTTTAGTTTCTCTGTTCTGCTTTGTGCGAAAATAAAGCATTATATGTACACATTGTACAGCATTGAACCCAGTTTCATCCATCTTAAAGATCCTATCGCCTGTTATATTTTCATCAGCAGCTATCTTTTGTAGCAATTCAAAGAACTGACGAACACGTTGACGGTTACACCAACAGCTCTTGCGAGAGACGTTGCATGCATCAGGAATTCGCAGGCTCACTTCAGGATGACGCAATAAGAAGCGAAGGAGCCAATCTTTGCCCGCTGAACTTGTCTCTTGATTGAATCGAGTACTTTTGATGTTATTTTTTTCGGCGACCTGATTCGCCAGGCTCAACGGTGATGCCCGTGTAAGTCCATAAAATCTAGATTCCATCAGATGCATGTGCTCGACCAGGTCCTTCTCTAAGTCTCAAGGCAAGTCTCACGAACGGCCTAACAATTTGTTGCCACAATAAGCTCGCACATTCTTCCCGTCGAGGGTAGCTCTAGGAATCGTTGAACTTGTGAGCGGCTTCATTAACCCTGCCATGGCCAGTGTCTGACATCTAACTGCTTCCTTTATACTTTTCATGTTGTCTTCAGACCATTGTCCGCGTTCTCGCTGTACAATCCGCGATGCTCTGGTCGTTTTCCATATCTTCTTAACAATTGTGTTCTTTTCGATTTCGATTTTATTTTGGTCGACTTCTTTATGAAGGTGGATAAATAAATTATTGATATAATAATTGTTTTGGTGGTTTTAGTCTTCGTCACAACTTCCACAGTATGACGCACCGTGCCATGTACCGTTACCGTATTTAAACGTATCATATTTCACGTATCAAGCACCATGATAACCGTCTCCAAATAAAAAAGATTACTATTTTATCAGAAATTTACTTCAACAAATGCAAACACTATGTCGAACCATCTAGAAGTTGATTCAATAGACAGTTATTTCGAATTCACCCGTTATATAGGGGGCCTACAATCTTCATTATAATATTATGATCATCGAAAAGACAACTTTAGTCCTATCTACTCTGTGTTTTAGTCTACTGTTCGCCTATCATGTCTAAAGTCTAGAGAAAGCTTTAGTTTTCTGATCATAAAATGCATTGTTTTCGTATTTCCTTCATATTTTCTATTCGTGATTTGGCCTAAATGGCTCATAATACCGCCAGCACTTCTCAATAAATGTAGGCCTACTTAAAATTGGACTACTGCAATTACATGTTGTCTATCGACTATTCCTAAATGCAAACCCTTCAAAATGCTCTTTGCACGTGCAGTTAAAAAAACCAAATAGGCCTACCATAACATAACCCTTCAACCTTCATTCACTGCCTGGTGGTTATATTACTGTTCAGTGCTTCCGTTTACTTATCCTTAGAACTTGCAACGCCCAGACTTCGAACCTTTCTGCTGATTTTTTTATATAACAGCAGCCCTTTCGAATTGCAGCAGCAGAATATTGACATCGAAGTTGGCTTGATTTTCCGCACCTCTCCCTCCGTTAGGCTTCGATCTTAACCCACGTGAACTGGCGCAGATCTGGCACTTCAGTCCAGTTGACTGGTCAGCTTGAGCTGAAGGCTGAAGCATGATGAATTAACGGATCTTCGTCGACGGTCTGAAGTCTGAACGAACTGAAGAGACGATTTGTACAAGAAAATGAACGACGCTGGACTGTGCTTTCATCGGAGCAGCAATTACATAGTGGCGACGTCTGACGACTACTTAGGTGTCAGTGTGTGTGTGTGTGTGTGTGTGTGTGTGTGTGTGTGTGTGTGTGTGTGTGTGTGTGTGTGTGTGTGTGAGTACGCATTTCATCCGCTCTGAGAACTCCGGTATGTACACACAGCAACAAAACGAGAACGCTTACGGCTTTCGAGAACCTTTACAGGGGTTCTCGGAATGCGAGCCCATTATAAATTATTTAAACTTTTATTACACCAAAGTTTGTTAAAATAAATATACTGGAGTATAGCTAAAATAAATGTCTTCTATGTTTTTGAATCTTAAAGAAATTCCGATCGGTGAATATTAA
>JACEVL010000076.1:706261-816261 GCA_020284085.1 Aporrectodea caliginosa
AAAAGGGGAAAAAAATTTTTTTTTTTTTTTTTCAAAAATTTTGAAAAAAAAAAGGGGGTTATTGAAAGAGCTATTGAAAAGAGTTATTGAAAAGAGTTATTGAAAAGAGTTATTGAAAAGAGTTATTGAAAAGAGTTATTGAAAAGAGTTATTGAAAGAGTTATTGAAAAGAGTTATTGAAAAGAGTTATTGAAAAGAGTTATTGAAAGAGTTATTGAAAAGAGTTATTGAAAGAGGAGTTATTGAAAAGAGTTATTGAAAGAGTTATTGAAAGAGTTATTGAAAAGAGTTATTGAAAAGAGTTATTGAAAAGAGTTATTGAAAGAGTTATTGAAAAGAGTTATTGAAAAGAGTTATTGAAAAGAGTTATTGAAAAGAGTTATTGAAAGAGTTATTGAAAAGAGTTATTGAAAAGAGTTATTGAAAGAGTTATTGAAAAGAGTTATTGAAAAGAGTTATTGAAAAGAGTTATTGAAAAGAGTTATTGAAAAGAGTTATTGAAAAGAGTTATTGAAAAGAGTTATTGAAAAGAGTTATTGAAAAGAGTTATTGAAAAGAGTTATTGAAAAGAGTTATTGAAAAGAGTTATTGAAAAGAGTTATTGAAAAGAGTTATTGAAAAGAGTTATTGAAAGAGTTATTGAAAAGAGTTATTGAAAAGAGTTATTGAAAAGAGTTATTGAAAAGAGTTATTGAAAGAGTTATTGAAAAGAGTTATTGAAAGAGTTATTGAAAAGAGTTATTGAAAAGAGTTATTGAAAAGAGTTATTGAAAAGAGTTATTGAAAAGAGTTATTGAAAAGAGTTATTGAAAAGAGTTATTGAAAAGAGTTATTGAAAAGAGTTATTGAAAGAGTTATTGAAAAGAGTTATTGAAAAGAGTTATTGAAAAGAGTTATTGAAAAGAGTTATTGAAAAGAGTTATTGAAAAGAGTTATTGAAAAGAGTTATTGAAAAGAGTTATTGAAAAGAGTTATTGAAAAGAGTTATTGAAAAGAGTTATTGAAAAGAGTTATTGAAAAGAGTTATTGAAAAGAGTTATTGAAAAGAGTTATTGAAAAGAGTTATTGAAAGAGTTATTGAAAAGAGTTATTGAAAAGAGTTATTGAAAGAGTTATTGAAAAGAGTTATTGAAAAGAGTTATTGAAAAGAGTTATTGAAAAGAGTTATTGAAAAGAGTTATTGAAAAGAGTTATTGAAAAGAGTTATTGAAAGAGTTATTGAAAAGAGTTATTGAAAGAGTTATTGAAAAGAGTTATTGAAAAGAGTTATTGAAAAGAGTTATTGAAAAGAGTTATTGAAAAGAGTTATTGAAAGAGTTATTGAAAGAGTTATTGAAAAGAGTTATTGAAAAGAGTTATTGAAAAGAGTTATTGAAAGAGTTATTGAAAAGAGTTATTGAAAAGAGTTATTGAAAAGAGTTATTGAAAAGAGTTATTGAAAAGAGTTATTGAAAAGAGTTATTGAAAAGAGTTATTGAAAAGAGTTATTGAAAAGAGTTATTGAAAGAGTTATTGAAAAGAGTTATTGAAAAGAGTTATTGAAAAGAGTTATTGAAAAGAGTTATTGAAAAGAGTTATTGAAAAGAGTTATTGAAAAGAGTTATTGAAAAGAGTTATTGAAAAGAGTTATTGAAAAGAGTTATTGAAAAGAGTTATTGAAAGAGTTATTGAAAGAGTTATTGAAAGAGTTATTGAAAAGAGTTATTGAAAAGAGTTATTGAAAAGAGTTATTGAAAAGAGTTATTGAAAAGAGTTATTGAAAAGAGTTATTGAAAAGAGTTATTGAAAAGAGTTATTGAAAAGAGTTATTGAAAAGAGTTATTGAAAGAGTTATTGAAAAGAGTTATTGAAAAGAGTTATTGAAAGAGTTATTGAAAAGAGTTATTGAAAAGAGTTATTGAAAAGAGTTATTGAAAAGAGTTATTGAAAGAGTTATTGAAAAGAGTTATTGAAAAGAGTTATTGAAAAGAGTTATTGAAAAGAGTTATTGAAAGAGTTATTGAAAAGAGTTATTGAAAAGAGTTATTGAAAAGAGTTATTGAAAAGAGTTATTGAAAAGAGTTATTGAAAAGAGTTATTGAAAGAGTTATTGAAAAGAGTTATTGAAAAGAGTTATTGAAAAGAGTTATTGAAAAGAGTTATTGAAAAGAGTTATTGAAAGAGTTATTGAAAAGAGTTATTGAAAAGAGTTATTGAAAAGAGTTATTGAAAGAGTTATTGAAAGAGTTATTGAAAAGAGTTATTGAAAAGAGTTATTGAAAAGAGTTATTGAAAAGTTAGAGTTATTGAAAAGAGTTATTGAAAAGAGTTATTGAAAAGAGTTATTGAAAAGAGTTATTGAAAAGAGTTATTGAAAAGAGTTATTGAAAAGAGTTATTGAAAAGAGTTATTGAAAAGAGTTATTGAAAAGAGTTATTGAAAAGAGTTATTGAAAAGAGTTATTGAAAAGAGTTATTGAAAAGAGTTATTGAAAAGAGTTATTGAAAAGAGTTATTGAAAAGAGTTATTGAAAAGAGTTATTGAAAGAGTTATTGAAAAGAGTTATTGAAAAGAGTTATTGAAAAGAGTTATTGAAAAGAGTTATTGAAAGAGTTATTGAAAAGAGTTATTGAAAAGAGTTATTGAAAAGAGTTATTGAAAAGAGTTATTGAAAAGAGTTATTGAAAAGAGTTATTGAAAAGAGTTATTGAAAAGAGTTATTGAAAAGAGTTATTGAAAAGAGTTATTGAAAAGAGTTATTGAAAAGAGTTATTGAAAAGAGTTATTGAAAAGAGTTATTGAAAAGAGTTATTGAAAGAGTTATTGAAAAGAGTTATTGAAAAGAGTTATTGAAAAGAGTTATTGAAAAGTTATTGAAAGAGTTATTGAAAAGAGTTATTGAAAAGAGTTATTGAAAGAGTTATTGAAAAGAGTTATTGAAAAGAGTTATTGAAAAGAGTTATTGAAAAGAGTTATTGAAAAGAGTTATTGAAAAGAGTTATTGAAAAGAGTTATTGAAAGAGTTATTGAAAAGAGTTATTGAAAGAGTTATTGAAAAGAGTTATTGAAAAGAGTTATTGAAAAGAGTTATTGAAAAGAGTTATTGAAAAGAGTTATTGAAAGTTATTGAAAAGAGTTATTGAAAGAGTTATTGAAAAGAGTTATTGAAAAGAGTTATTGAAAAGAGTTATTGAAAAGAGTTATTGAAAAGAGTTATTGAAAAGAGTTATTGAAAAGAGTTATTGAAAAGAGTTATTGAAAGAGTTATTGAAAAGAGTTTATTGAAAAGAGTTATTGAAAAGAGTTATTGAAAAGAGTTATTGAAAGAGTTATTGAAAAGAGTTATTGAAAAGAGTTATTGAAAAGAGTTATTGAAAAGAGTTATTGAAAAGAGTTATTGAAAGAGTTATTGAAAAGAGTTATTGAAAGAGTTATTGAAAAGAGTTATTGAAAAGAGTTATTGAAAAGAGTTATTGAAAAGAGTTATTGAAAAGAGTTATTGAAAAGAGTTATTGAAAAGAGTTATTGAAAAGAGTTATTGAAAAGAGTTATTGAAAAGAGTTATTGAAAAGAGTTATTGAAAAGAGTTATTGAAAAGAGTTATTGAAAAGAGTTATTGAAAAGAGTTATTGAAAAGAGTTATTGAAAAGAGTTATTGAAAAGAGTTATTGAAAAGAGTTATTGAAAAGAGTTATTGAAAAGAGTTATTGAAAAGAGTTATTGAAAAGAGTTATTGAAAAGAGTTATTGAAAAGAGTTATTGAAAAGAGTTATTTATTTTCAATCATTCATTTCAATCAATCATTTCTATCAATAATTTCAATCATTCATTTCAAAAACGTTTTTCAATAACTCATTTCAATAAATCTTTTTCAATAACTCTTTTCAGTAACTCTTTTTCAATAACTCTTTTCAATAACTCTTTTCAATAACTCATTTCAAAAACTCATTTCAACAACTCATTTCAATAACTTTTTCAATAACTCTTTTCATTTACTCTTTTCAATAACTTTTCAATCACTCATTTTCAATCACTCATTTGAATTAGTCTTTTCAAAAACGCTTCAGTAACTCTATTCAATAACTCTTTTCAATAACTCTTTTCAATAACTCTTTTCAATAACTCTTTTCAGCAACTCTGTTCAGCAACTCTTTTCAGCAACTCATTTCAGCAACTCTTTTCAATTCCTCTTTTCAATAACTCTTTTATAACTCGCAAATAAGCAAGTATTCAAATAGTATTTTTTCGCGGGACAAAATTGTGACTCGAAAACCGAGTCAGCGAGTCAAATTCGAGTCCGGGCCTTCGAGTCCGAGTCCGAGTCGCGACAAGCCAAGTCCGAGTCCACAAAAAATCGGTCTCGAGTCGGACTCGAGTCCTAGGCCGGACTCGAGTACTACATCACTGCCTAACCCACCTTAGGTTCGGCCGATGGTAGCGGCTGAACCCTGTTGGTATAGAGATGTTCTGCAGATGAGCACGTAGCCTAAAGCTTAGCTCAACTAAACAATGAAACCGAAGCTGGAGAAATTCTTGCCCCAGTACCTTTTACTAAAAGTCGGCGTCTCTGGTTGGCCCCTCGACCTGAGTAAGTAAGTAAGTAAGTAAGTAGTTTATTCACCACAAAATAAAGCAAAATGACAATACACAAATTTTACAAACCGAGTGGTGGGCTACCGGTGAAGTCACATAGGACTCATCTCGCCGGTCACCCTAATAATGCTGGCGTAATACACGTTTAAAAAAGCAAGTACAAAATACTGGTACCATTTAACAAACCAGTCTCATGACAATTGTTAATAATCAATTTTTTCTAACTGGGAAGCAAACACATACAACTTAGGAGTACTTTAAAGCTTTAAAGACTTTAAACAAGCCACAATTGTGACTATCCTATTACTATACAATGCACTGAACTGAAACCTCACGATACAAAACTCATATACCCTATAACATCTACAGGCACAAGGAGTTAATCAGGTGCAACTTTAGCATATGTTTAAAATGTCTAATTGAAGCTATATTTCTAATATGGCTTGGAAGTTCATGCCACCATTTGGCACCACAATAGCGAGTTGTTCTCAGTCCTTTTGTAGAGAAAAACTTAGGTATGAAAGTATTATTACTGTTCCTTGTATAATGGGAATGAACATCAGCATTAATTTTAAAATAATCATGAAATATAAGTGGAACATCCAATTTATGAACACATTTATGGACAACACATAATACCTGAAATTTACGTAGTTCTGCTATCGGAAGAAGATTATAGTTTCGGTATAGATCAGCAACGGGTGTACTAAGAGGGGCACATTGCAATGTACGTAGGATACGGTTAATACAAATATTTAAGCGATACAAAGCAGACTTGCTTGCAGCAGAATAAATTTCCACCCCATACAACAGGTGAGGGTAAATTAATGCAAAAAATAAATCTTTTAAGATACGACAATTTAACTTGTTTCTTAACCTGAAGAAAATCCCAATGAATTTCTTTATTTTTGTAATAACATACTCAATATGTTCTTTCCAATTTAGTTTGTCATCAATGATCACCCCAAGGTATTTACAGGAACTTTCACATGAAAGTCTAACATTGTCCAATGAAAGACCAATGTCATCAGAGGATGTTTTTCTTTTGAAGTCGAAAAACATATAGGACGTCTTATCTTTGTTAAAAGACATTTTATTAGCCAAAAACCAATCACACAAGTTATTTAACATGGTGTTAGCGTTTGCATGCAAGTCTGCTACTTTACATGCATGAAAGAAAATATTTGTATCATCAGCAAATAGTCGTATATCAGTACCTGGGACCGAATTTGGCATATCGTTAACATATAACAAAAACAGCAGAGGACCAAGCACAGATCCCTGTGGTACTCCACAAGGTATTGTATTATACCCAGAGCTAACATCATTAATAGCAGTAAACTGTTTACGTTCTGTGAGATAATCCGTAAACCAAGCAAGTAATGTACCTCTAATTCCATAGTTGTTTAACTTAGTAAGCAGGATTTCATGATTAACAGTATCAAATGCCTTTTGCAAATCACAGAAGATACCAACAACATATTCATTGTTATCAAGAGACATATTAATTGTCTGGTCCTCCGCTCCCTTCCTAGAACCCCTTCTCAGACATTCCTCTCTCAACTTAAAATGGTCCTATTTGGCCGCGCTGGGGTTGGGAGCGCCTCTGAGTAGTTCCCCTGAAGAGGCGCTATATAAATTCAAGTTAATGAATGAACGAATGAATATGGGCACCATTATTAATAATTTTCTAATTATTTCAATATTTGGTAACCATTAGATTTTAAAATATGCATGCTCTCCCTATTTGTTCCACGAAAGAGCATTTTGCTACGCCATGGAAATTTGGTTTTGGGGGGGTTCAGAGCTTTGTGACGTCATTTTTCAAGGGGTGTTACTTTTTGTGACGAAGTGTGATGACGAGGGGAGGGGGTTCAAAATCGGCCAAAATTGCGTGACGTCGTTTATGGACGGCCACTTACCGACGGTAAGTACTAAGCAATCTGCCATCTAAATTTTACGTCAATGGTTTCATCACGTGTCTTGGCGAAACCAATAAAGTATGTATATTAGACCTATATTGACGTGCCTAGCAAAAATTTATTAATGTTTTCATTTAGCTGCTCAGCTCGCGACCTTTGGGCAACTTTTTGACTTGGTTTTGCGACCCAGCACTTCGAAATCTGGTAACCCTGCTCTGTAGCCGCCAAAACTCGTCACAACCTTCCCTTAGATGGAAATATCCTCATTTCTTAACTCCTCTGGTAGAGTTGTTTCTCAGTTAGCAGCAACAGGCTGTCTTCAATATCGGGCGTTCTACAATGACAACTCGGACACACGAGTTAGGCATTTCTGGGGCGATTTTGAGGACACGGTTTTAAACTGACGCCAAGTTCTCCGTGACAGCGCCGACACTTAACGCGATTCAGCAGGTACGCACACTGATGGGCTAACAGAATGTCGATCACTACTAGTAATCCCACAGATGTCTATTCATAGACACCCTTTATCGGCAGTAGGCTCTTTGGAACGGACTCTCTAAAGATCTCAATTTTCCAGTAAAAGACAAATACGAACTTTTCCAATTCCAACTACATACATACTTACCGTACTTACGTATGCAGGCTAAGTAGCCTAGGCTACGCACATTATTATAAACATATACATAATGTGCGTGTATGAAGAAAGAATTAACAGCAATGGTACACCGGCTGGTGCAATCTATATTTAATATTATATCCAACGATGACACCATATACATATATATATATATATATATATATATATATATATATATATATATATATATATATATATGTATATATCTTCAGCCGGTGTAGGCCTACCATGATGAAAGATGTATTTTGGAAAGTAAAATTAGTCCTATCTCTGTCTTGGTTGATGATCGATATTCGCATAATATGAAAACAAGTTGGGCTCCTGTACTTCATTTTTCGTGTTCTACATCTATGTTTAGAAAAAATCGGCAATTCAGCTGCATGTTTGTTCGCTATGCGTCGGGATCGGGTTCCTCCTAGCTACAACAAAGCTGAAGACTCGAATCTAGTTTTCAAGGTATAATTCTCGACAAAAACAATAAATCAAAACGATACATTACCCAACCGTTGAACGACGGTGGAAGAAAGGTTCGTTTTCAATACGAAGAACGACCAACTAACAAGAAGTCTGTAACTCAGCAACGGGCTGACGAACATCAGAAACGGAAGCACCGTAAGAAGACTTGAAAATGGCACAAGTCACGAACTAACTTGACTACCATGCAACCCAGAGAAATCTCAGACAACCCGACTAGCGCGAAGGCTGAGTATCGGAGATTCTCTAACCGCCCCTTTTCGTACCTCCTTATATAGGCTACTCCCCTCGGCTAAGGAACTACTCAAGGGTAACGAATGCCCATCCCAGGACCGGTTAGGACTCAGACATGAGACCCTAACATACCCCCGGACCACAAACAAGGCAGAAACCAGAAGGGTTTCTGACTTAACTAACATGCAAACCATGCACATTAAAAGAAATATCACAATCAAAATATAAACGAAATACACAATAAATTCACTATATACAACAAAACATTTACTCTATACAGCTTACGACGTTCACTCACGTCGCCCCTAAGCATGACTACTCATTTATAACCAAAGATGGACGATTTAACAAGTCTGGAAGCTAATCTATCCGAGAAATATCCGAGCCATGTAATCGGATAATACTTAAACATCAAAACTGAACGTAGCTTGACCATTTATATAAAGTCATCTCGCTAAAGAAAACAGTAGAAACAGTTCATATTAAGTGTATGGCAAAGTTCCAAAACACTCTTCACCAAATTCTAAAGCTATCGGCCTATCAATCACCAAAACAAAACTACACACCAAGTCTGAGAAGAACTTCAGACGACTCAAAACACATCGTTGCAGTCCACAACCAAACTTCCGAAGACTGTACACCAACTGTACAGAAACAAGGTAAACCTCGACAGCACGAAGAACGACGAGTAGGCCAACCAAAGCCCCCTCGACATCCGTTTCTACCAACGGAAGCAACGCCGTGCAACTCATGACCCAAGTGTCACGAGCTGACAACACCAAAACGGTCACAACCATCCAAAGAAAGACGAAGGCGCTCAGTCCCTTGGATCCTCGTCTCGTCACTCGTCTGCGTCCCGAACACTCCCTGAAGACCAGACGTTCCATCCTCGCGAACACAGTCTGCAAATAAACTTGAGCACACAAATAAGTCTCAAGACAACCAATGCCAACAATCTCCATAGAAATTCCTGTCAAATCTGAAGACATATAACAAGTATCTTGACCATCATTCATCAGACACTTCTTCAAGAAATCTACATCTTCAAAAACATCTGGTAAAATTTCATTCCTTTCCAGAAACATGTCATCACACTCATGTATAACATTGTCCCTCTTCAAAGAACTCTCAAAAATGTCGTCATGCATACATTCTTCTTGCAAGAACATATGACAACCAAACATGTCCATGCTCTCGTGCAACAACTGACCCATCTGCGTACAGGGCATAATCGTGACAACTTGCGTGAATACATCATTCAAGCCATTAGTCATCTGACCATAAAGTTGCAACAACACAACCGTACTCACAAGAATCACTCTTTCCCCACAGTCAACATTCATGTACATTACTGCTACATTCGAAGAAGACTCATTAGAAAAATTCGTATGTGAACTAATCTCACACACAACAGTTGTCCTCACCGAATCCATCGACAACAGTGCTTTACAATCATTCACCATCTGAGACGTATCACCCATACATATTTCCGACTTATCGCAAATGTCCAAAGGACCAACGATATCCAAAGCAATTCTTGACCATGGTTTATCAATGACTGGCAAATTAATCAAAGGCGCTCTAGCTTTTGTAGCTCCCTTGCCAAGCCTCTGACAAACATCACAAGTACGACAGTACTCTCTCACGTACTTGAAAATACCAGGCCAATAAAAATGCCTCAACACTCTATCAAGAGTTTTCTGTGTACCTAAATGTCCACTCGAAGGAACATCATGCGCTACATGAATTATCTTAGGCCGTAAAGAAATTGGAACGATTACTTGCGTTCGACCAAAACCTTCAGGCTCCAAGACATTTCTCCAGACCCGAATCAAAACTCCATCACGAACTTCGTAAAAAGAGCGTTCACTTCTGTCCGGTGACCGTGCTAGATCAAAAAGACAATTGAAAGATTCGTCACTGCGTTGCAATTCAATTAATCTTTCCCGTGTACAAAATTCCAAACCTTCAACATGACTGTCAACATCTTCAGTAAACAAATCATTTAAATTCAAGTCAACAGAATCAATTACATCAGAACTCTTAATTATAGGAGCGTCAACGTTTGCAGCGTCCTGTCTATCTACGCTTGACTGCATCGTCGTCCCTAATTTACTCTGAGCCCTAGTAACAACTGCTACATCTATCGGTTCCTTTTGCATTAAGTCATTTCCGATGAGCATATTAATTCCTTTTGGTAATTTGTCCACCAACCCACAAAGAACAGTTCCAGAAACCCACTCACTTTCTAATTGAATTTCAACTAACGGGACATTAACTGGTTCACCAACAATTCCCTGAATCAATCTATCGTCTCCCGTTAAGACATAATCACTAGGATTAAGCCCATCCCTACTGACTATCGACTGTAATGCACCCGAGTCTCTCAGTAGCACCACATGACGCTGCGAACCCTGTCGTCCGTACACAAGCCCATCCTTAACAAACGGTCTATACTGCTGATTTATCGTTGGATTGCCCGACTGCACATCTACTAATCCAATGTTATTATCTGAATAATTTGTGTTCGCACAGGCCAAATTTCTTGCTTTTAGCTTTTCACAATTTGTAATGCTGTGCGATCTTGCATGACAGTATGCACAAGTTACAGGAGTGCCAAACGCACCTGTATAATTCCTTGCTGTATTCTTAGGGCTACCCCAAGAATTTTGACCTCCGCTTCGTTTCACATTAGCAGTGTCATTTGCCCATCCCTTTTCAAATTTCACTGGAGCTACATTAGCTTTCCTGAAAGGTTTGTACAGCAAATCATATTCATCAGCCATACGTGCTGCTTCAGAAAGTGTCGTTACTTTGCGTTCGATTATCCAACGATGTAAATCCCCAGGCAGACAATTCACAAACTGTTCCAATTTGAAAATTTCCAAAGCCTTATCTAAATCAGACAATGCACCTTCACCTTCCAGCCAACTCTTAAATGGAATATTCAAACGATACGCAAAATTTGAATAAGTTTCAAGATTCCCTTTCTGCAATTCTCGAAACCTTTTCCTATAGAACTCTGGCACTCTTGAATACGCCGTAAGCAAAGACTTTTTCACAACATCATAGTCCTTACATTGTTCCAATGAGAGCTCTCCGAAAATTTGTAACGCCTTCCCCGTTAACTTCGTATGAATTAACGACGACCATTTATCTTTTGGAAATTGATGAAGCTCCATGGCTTTTTCAAACGATTGTAAATAATGCTCCAAATTTGTGTCGTCAAACCGAGGTACAAATTTTACTGCCGATGCAATATTAAATTTCGACGTATGCCCCGTTCTTTCTGCATTTTCCTCATTCAAACCTTGTGCTCCGTCCTCGAAGTAACCTCCTGTTAATCTTTCAAATGAACCTCCTAATTCCTTCATCTGCAATTGATGCTGTCTCTGTTTTTCTTTCTCTGCCAATTCCATTTGTAACTTTCTCTCATCTGCTTCTATCTGCATTTTAGCCTCATTTTCCATAGACAACTTTGTTGTCGTTGTTTCGTTATCTACCCTCAACTTCCTTTCTAAAATGTCTGCCTCCACTCGTAACTTCCTTTCTGTTGCTTCTGCCTCTTCTTTCTTAACCTGTGCTTCCATTTGTATCTTCCTTTCCATTGCTTCTATCTCTTCTTTCTTCACCTGTGCCTTAGCTTCAAATTCTTTCTCAAGTCTTCGTGACTCCAATTCTGCTTGTTCCATCTTAAACTTAGCTTCTATTTGTGCCTGTTCCTTCTTAGCATCCGCTTCCATCTGTGTTTGTATTTTGAATTTCTCCAGCTCAAACTGTCTTTCCGCTTCTCGGTCTTCTTTTTGCTGTATACGTGCAATTTCGGCCAATTTCAATTGTAAACTTTCCGCCTTAACCTCAGACTCTTTTGCTTTTGGCGAAGAATAGGGCGACGAAACCAATTTCAACAATGCTTTTTGCATTTGCAATTTCGTAAGACCTTTCACGTCTTGCCCCAATTTCTCCAATTCCGTACGTAATTCATCTTGTTTCAATTCAAAAATGTCCTCCGCTTTTAACATTTTTGCCACCTCCGGTGTCTCCATTTTCTAAATTTCGAAATTTCCTCCGTCAGACAAAACTCGTCAGACACGCCCCTTAATTTCAAAATTTTCCTCTACGACTCAAAGACACCTTAAATGTTGTCTACTAACAAATGAAAATTTCAAACGTACGAGAAAAAAATCCCGGCTAGAGCTCCCATATGTTACGGGTTCCTCCTAGCTACAACAAAGCTGAAGACTCGAATCTAGTTTTCAAGGTATAATTCTCGACAAAAACAATAAATCAAAACGATACATTACCCAACCGTTGAACGACGGTGGAAGAAAGGTTCGTTTTCAATACGAAGAACGACCAACTAACAAGAAGTCTGTAACTCAGCAACGGGCTGACGAACATCAGAAACGGAAGCACCGTAAGAAGACTTGAAAATGGCACAAGTCACGAACTAACTTGACTACCATGCAACCCAGAGAAATCTCAGACAACCCGACTAGCGCGAAGGCTGAGTATCGGAGATTCTCTAACCGCCCCTTTTCGTACCTCCTTATATAGGCTACTCCCCTCGGCTAAGGAACTACTCAAGGGTAACGAATGCCCATCCCAGGACCGGTTAGGACTCAGACATGAGACCCTTGACGGAATAAACCGTTGTAGCAATGATCTGCCATGCAGGAAACATATTTCATATTTCTGTATTGGCTTGGCGTCATAATGACTCTAGCAGTGCTTTTCTACATCAAAATTAGGACTCGGTTAACTGCAGACTCACTGTCCAACTCTAGGTTAACACTTTAACGACGTGCTGCATTCATTTGGTTTCCCAGTCACTTGGAGTCATTTTAAGGGGTCTACGCTTTCAGTAGCTTACACGTCGTCGTTAAAGTGTTAAACAGTAACCCTAATCGTAAATCTAAATTATTGTTATCATGATCATGCATTTATAAATCGCTACTATCTAACGATCAAACATCAACGGCGCTGACTATTATTATTAACTTACTACTACGTAGTAATCGCATTGCACGTTACATGGCCAGCGCTCTAACCAATCGGCAACTGTGTCCAGAATTTCTAACCAATCGTTTACCGTGTCCCAGATCTCTAACCAATCGTTTACCGTGTCCCAGATCTCTAACCAATCGTTTACCGTGTCCCAGATCTCTAACCAATCGTTTACCGTGTCCCAGATCTCTAACCAATCGTTTACCGTGTCCCAGATCTCTAACCAATCGTTTACCGTGTCCCAGATCTCTAACCAATCGTTTACCGTGTCCCAGATCTCTAACCAATCGTTTACCGTGTCCCAGATCTCTAACCAATCGTTTACCGTGTCCCAGATCTCTAACCAATCGTTTACCGTGTCCCAGATCTCTAACCAATCGTTTACCGTGTCCCAGATCTCTAACCAATCGTTTACCGTGTCCCAGATCTCTAACCAATCGTTTACCGTGTCCCAGATCTCTAACCAATCGTTTACCGTGTCCCAGATCTCTAACCAATCGTTTACCGTGTCCCAGATCTCTAACCAATCGTTTACCGTGTCCCAGATCTCTAACCAATCGTTTACCGTGTCCCAGATCTCTAACCAATCGTTTACCGTGTCCCAGATCTCTAACCAATCGTTTACCGTGTCCCAGATCTCTAACCAATCGTTTACCGTGTCCCAGATCTCTAACCAATCGTTTACCGTGTCCCAGATCTCTAACCAATCGTTTACCGTGTCCCAGATCTCTAACCAATCGTTTACCGTGTCCCAGATCTCTAACCAATCGTTTACCGTGTCCCAGATCTCTAACCAATCGTTTACCGTGTCCCAGATCTCTAACCAATCGTTTACCGTGTCCCAGATCTCTAACCAATCGTTTACCGTGTCCCAGATCTCTAACCAATCGTTTACCGTGTCCCAGATCTCTAACCAATCGTTTACCGTGTCCCAGATCTCTAACCAATCGTTTACCGTGTCCCAGATCTCTAACCAATCGTTTACCGTGTCCCAGATCTCTAACCAATCGTTTACCGTGTCCCAGATCTCTAACCAATCGTTTACCGTGTCCCAGATCTCTAACCAATCGTTTACCGTGTCCCAGATCTCTAACCAATCGTTTACCGTGTCCCAGATCTCTAACCAATCGTTTACCGTGTCCCAGATCTCTAACCAATCGTTTACCGTGTCCCAGATCTCTAACCAATCGTTTACCGTGTCCCAGATCTCTAACCAATCGTTTACCGTGTCCCAGATCTCTAACCAATCGTTTACCGTGTCCCAGATCTCTAACCAATCGTTTACCGTGTCCCAGATCTCTAACCAATCGTTTACCGTGTCCCAGATCTCTAACCAATCGTTTACCGTGTCCCAGATCTCTAACCAATCGTTTACCGTGTCCCAGATCTCTAACCAATCGTTTACCGTGTCCCAGATCTCTAGCCAACCGTGTGCTACCGTGTCCATAGGCGCAACCACCCTATGGGACCTGTGGGACGCGTCCTACCCAACTTTCGAACAGGTTGGGACGGTTCCCTCCAACTTTTGAAAATTTTGAGGTAAACAAGAGCCCCAAATGCACTCCATTTGGTATCAAATGCTCAAAATTGCGTCGGCTTCTGGGACTCCGCCCAGACCCCGATGGGAGAGCTAATGACGCTCCTCCGTACCCCTAGTCGTTATAGGAGCTTCTTGCATTCCGCAATTGCGGCTGTGCGCCTTCCGCCTTCGCAGTTCCCTCTCACTCGGACGTTCTAGTAGGTCCCTCCCCAACAAATCGTTGGCCCTGCTGCCAATAAAATTAAGGGTCAGGCTAAAGCCGCTAAACTCGATCAAGTCTATCAGAATTCAGTGCAGAATGTAGCTGTATAATTTCACTCTAAAACTTTACTTTTTTCGCTTTTTAAACATTCTACTAAGGCTCGCGGTAGAAGCCTAGGAGGACATTTCAATTTTAAATGCTGCGACTGAGAGTGGTGTTCTACTAAAACCTAAAATTTCAATTTATTTATATAATAAAGTCATATTTTTCACAGAGCCAAATGGTTTAGGTACTTTTATATCGAAATCATCGGTGAAAAATTTGAGGTAAATTAGAGCCCCAAATGTACTCCATTTGGTATCAAATGCTCAAAATTGCATCGGCTTCTGGGACTCCGCCCCAGACCCCGATGGGGAGCTTATGACGCTCCCCCATACCCCTAGTCGTTATGGGCTTCTTGCCTTCGGCAATCGCAGCTTCGTGCCTTCGGCGCACGCAATTCCCCCACTCAGACATTCTAGTAGGTTCCCCCCCCCACTTCTGGACCGTGGTTGCGCCCCTGACCGTGTCCCAGAATTCTAAACGTCTGAACAAGAAATGTAGCGTCACATTTCCATCTCACAGAATTACTCGCATGATTTTTTAGTACTCGTGCTTAATCTCGCTTAAAAGTTGGCCCCACTTGAATAGAGCTGAACCTCTGCCTCACATCGCTACCGTATGGCCTAGATCCTGCTCATGTCAATGAACTGGTCGGGTAGAGGACCTTCACCACCATTTGAATCAGTTTCACGCCAGTCCGTACTGACATTTCAGCCATTCAACGGGCAGCGGTGTTGAATGCTGTAACCAGATCAGTTCACCGAGAAATGAAGCTAGTATATACGGTCGCAATAGAAAACCGAGTACTTTACGTTTGAGCCGTCGCTGCAATGGCCCAGAGTTACACGGCATGGCTCTCAGAGGCAGATCCGATCGAGTGGTCATTAGAGCAGCACCGCATTTAATATTTCTCTTGGCCACGCTATTGTTCATCAACCTGGTTTGAATGAGGATTGCCTGATAAGAAATACCTTGCAGTACAAAGTAATGGGCTTTCTCTAGAGCTCCGTCTCCTACCTATAAACTCTTCAACTGCATTTTACATAATAATAATAATAATAATAATAATAATAATAATAATAATAATAATAATAATAATAATAATAATAATAATAATAACGACAATTTATATGGCGCCGTAACGCGGCCATACCGCTACAAGGACATGATTGTATACCTCTGCGAAAGCTACTCTTTTCAGCCGTGGTTGGGCCGGGAGCGCCTCTGGGGAGTAGATATCTTGAAGGGGTGCTATATCAAGTTTCTTTGATTGATTGATTGACTGAAAAATCCTTTAAAATCTCAGAAAGTAAGACATCAACACTAAGAAAAGGAGAAAGGTTGTAAAGAACGTTGATAAGCCTTAGAATATCGCCGACAATAATTTCTGAACGACGAAAACGCTCTCGTTAATTTCTTGTCGGCGAAGTTTTGACCTCGCCGCTTCAAAATAATTATTTAAATCGACAACTGATAGCTTTAAGCAAAACTGTTGCAGGGAAACTCCAATCCATGACCCCATACATGTATTGTATATAGTATAGCACAATCCGTTTTCGCTACTGACTCTCATCTGAATAACTGTCAACATAATTTAACAGACTGTTCACCCGTCTCATCTTTTCCATTCCCTGGTAAGTGTGGTCTTCTACCACCCCGTGGGGTCGTCTACCCCATCCCGTGGGGTCGTCAACCACCCCGTTGGGTCGTCTACCACCCCATAGAGTCGTCTACCACCCCGTGGGGTCGTCTACCATCCCGTGGGGTTGAAGACTGGACGACCATCAGGTGTTTGCTTATTGTTCAGTCCATCGTTCTCGACCCCTGTTCTCTTCGGCGAGATTCGTGAGGATCGTCCAGACCGTTCCATCGTGTTCCAGTCAATGTACTGTTCCTCCATCTTCTCCACCTTTTCCAGAAGTCGTCTCCAGATGTCTCCCAGACCGCTTCTCTTCCGCATGAGTACCTCTTCTTCCTCCTCGTCTCGTAGGTTCGGGTTTTCGAAGCGTTCGAATCCTCGGGCCCCCGTAAAGTCGACATTTCTGTTGCGTGAAGTATCCCTCTGTGTCAGGAAGGAGGACCAGAGGAATGGACCGTCATCCACGCGGCGGTCTCTCGAGGGGAAAGCTGGATCAATGCTTCCTAGGATGATGATGGATGCCAGAAGGAGTGGCAGGGTCGGCGCTGAGATTCGGTGGAGAACCATCAGACCTAGAAGACATTTATGCAAAACGACTCTTGCTTTATTTATCATTGCACAAATTTCAGTTGATCCATCCACTTCATCTTTCGATCTATCTATCTATCTATCTATCTATCTATCTATCTATCTATCTATCTATCTATCTATCTATCTATCTATCTATCTATCTATCTATCTATCTATCTATCTATCTATCTATCTATCTATCTATCTATCTATCTATCTATCTATCTATCTATCAGAAGATGATATTCTTCGTATTGATTCTACATGTATATTATTGGCCTATTTTGTAATTTATCATTTTTGTCATCTTCATCATCGTCATCATCATCATCATCATCATCATCATCATCCCTAGGATATTATTCAGTAGTCTAATGTTACTCCGATAACTATGTCGCCCCTGTTGGAACAGTGATTTAAATCCATTAATTTAGGTTAATTTAATTAATCTGTAACTGGTATTACTGTTTTTTGTAATGGGTTGCGGTGTGCCAACCTAATGATTCTTCAATAAACGAATATTATTATCATCTTCTTCTTGGTCGTCGTCGTCATCATCATCATCGTCATTGTCGATACTATTTATCATGACTATTTAATCGCCACAGTCATTACAGTAGTATTTTTACAATAGATAGTATCATTACTAAGCATTATCGTCATCTTCCTCATCGACATCATTGTAGTAGTAGGCGATTCATTTGTTAATAACAAATCTATTGTTAATAACAAATCTATTGTTAATTACAAATCTATTCTAATAGGTGCAGGCCTACCTGTTGACTAAACTGTCAGTTTGCGCGACGACAAAGGCTGCGACAGTGATGAAGACGACAACAACAACGACTATCAACCGATAATGTAGATCTACTCGTAATGATTAAGTCACATTAGTCGTTGCCAAGGTTTTACATCTGCAACAGACCACCAAGAAGCGTTCTACGATGTCCTCGCCTGAACCTTTAAATACCAGCTGAAGCAAAAACGACGAATGGGCTTAAGCACTGACTAGTCATGCCTCCACAACTACCCTACCCCACCAGGTCAGCGTAGGAGGCCATTACGGTCATTCAAGCGCTGTCTGGTCATTGCTCAAACATCATTTGGGGCGATATAAGCGCCCAGTGACGAATAACTCTTATTCCCTCGGACGAATAACGGACCCCATATTTCCCTGTTGGTCGTCGTTACCCTTTGCCCAGCTTCACCTCTGCCCGAGGAAATATTCGAGGGTGCGGGGCTGGTATTGCGGGGGCGGGAAAGGAGAGGAGGCGCAAGCGTACGTGGGTGAGTTAGTGGGAAAGAGATGATGGATAACTGTTGCACTGGATAATTGTCAGAGACGGTGAACGGAGTGACCTTTTCATTTCTCTGATTAGTTTTCTTATAGTAGGCCTTTGTGGCGCTATATAAATTTCTAGCTACAGATACAGTTACTGTGATTAAGTGAAACATGATAGTCCTATACTAGGAACTTATTGGGCCGTAACGTTTATGCGCTCTGTTATGCAGCCTAAAGCATCCTTTAAAGCACCGTGTGACATTATTATTAAAAGGTTTTCTTTATGCCCCAATGTACATTATGATCCCTAAATCTTAATCAAAAGAGACAGAAACATCTGGAATAACAATAATAATAATAATAATAATAATAATAATAATAATAATAATAATAATAATAATAATAATAATAATAACAATCGCGTTCCGAGGCACTTTCCCCAACCAGGACACCGACGAGTAGGGTCATCTCCAGACAATTAAATAAAAAAAAAAATAAAAAAAAAAATAAATAATAAAATAATAATAATAATAAAAATGTTAATAATAATAATAATAATAATATTATTATTATTATTATTAATATTATTGTTGTTGTTGTTGTTGTTATTCAATGTTTTTTGCAACTGTTATTATTATTATTTACATTATTTGAAAGTTTTATTATTATAATTATAATTAATATTGTTATCGTCATCATCATCATTGTTATTATCATCGTCATTATTATAACCATCATCCTTGTATACATAGCCTATCATTGTCCGGATGACTCGTAAACTCTTGAGCACAGAGGTCTTACATAATCCAGAATATTATATGCTTATAAATTTGCAAATAATAATAATAATAACGAAATAAAATAATATAGCTAATAATCTCTATGATACATGTATTGCGATAAGATGGTATTCAGTGGAGGCGCCAGGATTTCAGGTTGGGGGGGGCTAAAGCTGCAAGCCCTTCCCTGTTGTCCCCCCTCCTGAGCCGCAGTTGAGGGGGCTAAGCGCTCCCTATCCCCCTGGCGCCGCCGCTGATGGTATTTTATGCAATTATTTTAAGCAATATTTCATATAATGCAGAAATGTCAGATACAAGAAAGTTTCCATATTAAAAGATTCTTTATGGCATTTCTTAATATGCATGAGATTCTTAATCTAGCTATTCAGATTTTAAACAGCCTCGGTTACTAGTTTAAAATAATAATATGTAATTATTTTTTCATGAGATTGTTATTCCATTTAATGAGTTTCAAGAAGTTTTTAGTCAGTTCAAAGAAACATTATTGTTGAAATATATGCAAACAACAGTAATGATAATTTTATATGTATATATATATATATAACTTTGTCTTTGGTTTAAATCATGAACTTCTATATGTATTAATGTATATAGATATTCATGGTTCAAATGCTCTGTTCGGTACTGACGTCACAGCTTGTTTCTATACAAAATATATAATTATATAGGCCCTATATTACATATAGGACATAGACGACTGTATAATAGCTTAGCCAGAGCTAATAGATAGCTCTGAACTTAGCTATGCGTTGTCATGGTAGTGTGCAGTGACGTCACAATCTATTTATGTACATTATATAGACATATGTTATAGATACGTATAGAGCTGTAATATGCCAAAAACTAATCTTTGTCGGTGGCAACGGCCTATGTTGTCATAAGCTGCCGTTAAACTGTGGATCCTATCCGATACGTATAAGACATAGACGCCTGTATTACAGCTTAGCTATTCGTTGTCATGGTAGTGTGCAGTGACGTCACAATCTATTTCTATCGTAATCGTAATCGTAATCAAGCATTTATATAGCGCCACTCAAAACAGAGGCGCTCCCGACCCGAGCCAGTCTCTTCACTGGTAAAGGGAGGGTTTCAGACTGCTTGCGGAAATAGAAAAAGGTCAGTCTGAGGGACTGAGGTAACTGGTTCCAGCTATTGGGACCAACAATAGCGAAAACTCTAGACTGGGCCGTATAGAAGTACGCACCCGCAGGACAACCAAGTAACCACGGGCCGAGGACCGAAGGGAGGAACGACTGTGCAGAGAAGATACTGGGGGTACAAAAGGCCCTAAAATAATGAGGAGCAGACCCAGCAAGACAGCTGCGCATGAGGGAACAGACCTTGAATTGGATGCGCTGGCGGATGGGGAGTCATTGAAGGGAGTCACGGATAAAATAGGAGCTATGGTCAAACTTTGCAATGCCTCCTATGAGACGGGCGGCAGCGTTTAGAATGGACTGAAGTTTAGATGTATTTGTTGAGGAGAGACCAATGTACACCGCATTCCCATAATCAATCCTGGAACAGATCAATGCATGGACCAAAGTCGTGATAGTGTGCAGTGGTAGTGATTGGCGGATGGCACGGAGTTGGCGTATTGGTAGTAGAAGCAGGAACGAGAGACACTATTTACGTGATCAGACAGAGAGAGAGGACAGGATCAAGAATGAATCCAAGATCACGGACAGAGAAAGAGAAGTGCATATTTGGAAGGGTTCCGCGACAACTCGTCGAACGACATTTCGTATAACGACACTTCGTCTACGACAATTCGTATAACGACATTTCGTCTACCAGTGTATCTGTATCCATTACGGCTAATCAACAGAGGCCGCTTTCTTATAGTTTCGCTAAAACGTGCTATATATTCTCAGGAATCCAGCTTCTAATTACTGACAAGATTATTTTCATCAATCCAGCTTCTTTTGAATATAAACTTATTTTCATCCATGCAACCAGGTTGATTTCCAGCTTCTATTTACGGAAAAAATAATTTCGATCAATCCAGCTTCTATTTCAACACAGGAATGTTTTCATCAATCCCACTTCCATTTCGGGAAACTGTTTTTCACCAATCCAGCATCCATTTTAAAGTGACAATATCATATAACTTTGTAGACGAAATGTCGTTCGACGAAATGTCGCTCGACGAAGTGTCGTAGACGAAATGTCGTTCGACGAATTGTCGTGACACCATTTGGAAACCGAAGACGAAGGGAGTCAGCATTAATCTTGGTAAGCTGGGCACGACTACCGAGCCGAGATGTACTGAGTCTTGTCTTGGTTAAGACGGAGGCGATTTGAGGATAACCATCGGTCAAGAGCAGCTGAAGCCTCTAGAATACACTCAACCATAACAGCAGCTGTGTCTGCAGGTCCATAAAAGGTAAGCCTGCGTGTCATCAGCATATTGGTGGGATAGGACACCCAGTGGACCAAGGACCCCAGCCATATCCGAAGTATATAGGACAAACAGAAGGGGAGCAAGAACCGAGCCCTGAGGTAAGCCGTAAGAGAGGGGGACCCAAGCAGAGCGGGTGGGACCAAAAACTACCGAGACGGAGCGATCAGAAAGAAATGAGCGGAACAAGAGAAGAGCAGAATCAGTAATCCCAAATGAGTTAGAGAGCCGGTCAAGAAGGATGGTGTGATCAACAGTGTCGAAAGCGGCACTAATGTCATAGAGGGAAAGTAGAGTGACATGGCCACGATCAACGGCATGAAATACATCAGCCTTCGAGTTCCGTAGGGTGGACTTGCTTTGTAGGCTACTATTAGCGCCTGTATTGCAGGCTGGTCTGTTCTGTTAGTAGTTAAGATTTATGTCTTCTGTCATTTTGTGTTCTTGTGAATTGTTTCATTTGCATAACTTTACACTGTAACCGGTTGCAGTTTGTCAACCGGATTGTTTCAATAAAGAATGTTATTATTACTGTTATTATTATGTTGAGCCTTATCGACTGTCTTCTCCCATGTCACCCGGCTAGAGTGCGTTGCGCCACTTCGACGCCTTGGTTCGATGCTGACTGAGTGCCGATGTCTTCGGCGCCAACGCACGTCGCCTCGAAAGACGTTACACGCTAACTATGTTGCCAGACGACCGCGCCAGCTAGATCAAGTACGTTCGCAGGATGCAAAGACGCTACCGGGAGAAGGAGCAAGTATACTGGGAGTTCAAGATCACTCTCCATGCCGGGGAGCCCAGAAGGCTCTGGGCGACTGGCAACGACCTCTTTGGACGTGGTCAGGCTGGACGCAAATCCGACACTCCTTCCTTCACAGCGGGCGATTTCCTCGAATCCTTCACCTCGAAGGACCCTCAATCCGCGAGGCTACTGCCGGCTCTCCACCGCCGTCCTTTCCTTCCACGGATAGCAGTTTGTCCGTTCTGAGTCCGGTATTCCGACCAGAAGCTGCGGCGAATCATCCTCGCCTCAGCCCCGAAAACCTGCGAGCTGGATTCCCTACCCACATTTCTCCTTCAAGAATACGTGTACGTTCTTCTCCCTCTCCTTACTGTTCTCTGCAACCGTTCTCTTCAGGAAGGTAGAAAAGTCCATTCTCGTTCCTGTTCTCAAATGAGATGGACTCGACGTGTCTGACTCAGCAAACTTCAGACCAAATGCCAAAGGTTTCCTTCCTCTCCAAAATTATCGAAAAGATTGTTGCTTTCCAAACTATGCTTATTTAGAGACGAATGATCTGCTCCCGGTGTATCAATCGTGTTTTCGCCAGTCTATGACTCTATTGCCCTTTAAATGCTAGCCTAGTGAGTTATTTGTTATAACATTAAAAATATAATAGCCATTTCTTGATTCCGAGACAGTTTGACCAGTTTCTTGACTCACTATGCGGACCGGCAACTGAGGGCTCGCGGATCGGCACAGGCCCGCGAACCACAACTTTGGGAAGCACTGATGTAGACCATGATATTCTCCTTAGGCGCCTGTCTGTCTCATTTGGTCTTTCTGCTGGTAACTACTTTGATTCTTACATGATCGTTTCTTTTCAGTTGTCTATGGATCTATTAGGTCCCTGTGGGTCCCTGTCCGTTTTGGCTTGCCCAGGGATCTGTCGTGGGCCCCTTCCCTATATCATTTACACGGCAGACTTAGGCTCCTTCTTGCATCAAACGCTGTCCTAAGCCTCTCTTATGCTGACGATGTCCAGGCATACTTGCACTGCTTGGCGTCTAATGCCGCTCCAAAGTCCGGGCAGTGAGCCAGGTACTAGATGTCCTTGGGGCTTTTATGTCGTCGAACCGCTTGCGGCTCAACCCATCTAAGACTCAATTCATCTGACTGGGCGCCCGCCCACAGCTTACTAGGATCGATCAAGCAGCCCTTGCCTCTGCGTTCCCTCAGTTCGCTTACTTTTCGCGATCTTGGCGTCATATTAGATCAAGAGCTTACCTTTGCCCCGCACACCCAACTGCTCTGCCGCGACTGCTACTATCAGTTGCCCCAGCTCAGAGTTGTCTCCCGCTCTCTTACAACCAATGCTACCGCTACTCTTATCCATTTCTTTGCTGCACTCGCCTTGACTATTGCTGTGCGCTCTACGCTGACCTCCAGGCTGGGCAGATGGGGGGTGCTTGGAGCGGTCCTGTGCACGGCCGCGCGTCTCTTTGGTCGTATCCCAAGGTTCGATCATTCACTGGGCACTCCACATCGAATTAATTAAGAAATTTGAATGGCTAAAGTCTTTGAAACTTGGTGACTCAATTTTTGAGTTGGCAGACGCTGGTCGTAACGTAGGCGTTTTTTCAAATTCTAATATTCATTTTATTTCAGAAATTCATATAGCGCTTCTTCAAGATCATCTACTCAGGAGCGCTCCAGACTCAACCGCGGCTAAAGAGAACAGTCTTGAGGTTAGAGTAGAACGTGACCGCAAGGGCTCTATGCATTAGGCGTAGAATAACAGTAAGCCCATTCCAGATTGCAGGGCCAGCAACGGAAAAGGCAAGACGCTGCATTACAGAAGTCCGCGACCGGGGGTGGGGGGGACAAGAAGCTCAGTCTGCCTAGAACAGCGGAGAGAACCACGGCGCTGGACGCTCAGAGTAGAGCAGCAGAGCTCCTGTAAGTAGACAGGCGCCACACCCGCGAGGCAGCTCCAGACCAAGGCAGAGATCCTGTAAGTGATCCACTGCGGGAAAGGGAGCCAATGCAAGACATCCCGAATATAATCAGTGACATAGTCGAATCCTGGGATGCGACAAGACCCGATTCAAACACCCAACCCGAGCCGCCGGAAGACCCACATAGAGAGCACTGCAATAATCGAGGCAGGAAACAACAAAAGAGTGGACAAGCGTTAAGGCAGTATTAGAGGTTAAAGAACAGAAGACCACTCTAAGCTGGCGCAGCTGGTAGCTAGTAACAATCGCGGCATAGCAGGTCGATATACCGCATGAAGGTTAGTTCTTGATCCAATGTGGCACCAATGCCTCAGACAGAGGATGAGAAGGCAAACTGAGGGGACTCCTGAGCAAGAGTATCCAGGTCGATCTTGGCGAGCTGCTGACTCGTGCCAAGGCAAATGAACTGGGTCTTAGATGAGTTAAGCCGCAGGCAATTGGAGGACATCCAGGCCTCCAGAACCTCCATACCCTAGTTCATGGCCCCGACTGAAGCGGGACAGTGCAAATACGCCTGCAGGTCATCCGCATAAGATTGACTCAGCACAGCACCAGCGGCCAGGAGAGGACCGAGATCAGCAGTATAAAGAAGAGGGCACAGCAGTGGCGTACCGAAGGGGGGCAGAGGGCGAACCGCCCCGGGCGGCACTTGTGCAGGGGCGGCAAAATCGGGTTGAAGAAAAACAAAAAACCATTGGATATTGGATAAAAAAATGAAAACGTAGTAGAGAAAGAAAGAAATGTAGAAAAAGAAGGAAGGAAAGAAAGAAACCGCCACTAAGCCTCCGTTCGGGGCGACATCACTGAGAGGTCTACGTTAAACACTAAACATAGGCCTAATTGTAGAAAAGAAGGCAGTTTCTTTGTAATGTTTACTAAATAGGATCTTATTATATTATTATCTATAATTCAACTAATCCAGTAAATAAAATGCATCGCTTAATTTGATTTTTATTGTTTATTTAAATTGAAACTTCTACTGCGCACAGTAAGCCGTGTTTGCACCGTCACTCTAAGCAGAATAACAGTTATTAGTATAAGGAACGCAGCGCAGCAGCGCTGTGTCTTGCCTTTTATATAATGGACACAATCATTACTGTACGCTGCTTCCGCGAAATTATGACATAAACAAATTTAAACAAATCTTAAATAGTATTATTTTTCGTAAATAAAAATTGGTTTCTGTCTTTAATTCATTCGTTTCCATTTGATGGTTCCGTTTGGTTAGCACTATATTATTATGTTTTACTGTAACTAATGAGATAATAACTTTAAGAGTTTTACTGTGAGATACTATAAATAATTATTGTTTATTTATTCCTACTAGTTTCTCTAGGCCCACTATAGTATCAACTACAGACACTCGCAATTTTCATTAATTCGTTGATTACGAATGAAAACGAGTAAGAGGCTGAACTAAGTGAGGCTGAATTTAGAAAAACACTGAAAATTTTGTACTGAAGCACAGAACAAATCTTAAAAAAGTAGGTGGTGCTGCAGCTATGCACCGATAATTTGTTTCTTCTACCTCCACAACTGAAGCTGCGAGCCAGCCTGAGTCGCAACTCATGCAATAAAATGTTTTATTATCTAGTAGTAATATAGATTTCAGTAAGTTGAAAATGTAGACTATTGCAAAAACGGATATTCTAAAAACGCACTGAAAGTGGATTTATATCAACTTCAAAAAATAAAATTGTAGGCGTATGTAATAAGATCGACGACCGTCATGAAAACTGCAATCTCTTAGAGAAAATAGCCTATCAAAAATTAAGTGACCAAGGGCGGCATTTTGGGTCGTCGCCCCGGGCGGCATTTCAGCTCCGTACGCCTCTGGGGCACAGCACAGAGCCCTGGGGCAGGCCAAACGGAGCATGGACCTATGGAGTCCTGTTAGACCCATAGACGACAGAGAAGGAATGCTCATGAAGGAAGGAGGCAAGCCACTCAAGAAGGTTATCAGAAAGACAAGGTAGAAAGCCGCTTAATAAAAATACCGTGAACGACGGTGTTAAACGCCGCGCTGACATCAAATAATGCCAAGAGGGTGACCTGTCACCAATCAATAGGGGTCATCTGCGACCTGGATCCTCTTCCATCATTCCTTCTTCAGGAATTCGTCGACGTTTTCCTTCAGTTCCTTACAGTCCTATGTAACCGCTCTGCCCAAGTACGGATTCGAGCTTCAGGATTACTAGAAGAACTCAGCTATTAGTAGTATATAGCTGTTGTCAGGATTTGGTTAATCGCCAGACGGTCGATTTAGTGCTTAGCTCCAGCGTTAACAGGTATGCATCCCACTATTGTACAGTGGGTCCTGATCATTGCAAGATGTATGCATCAATAAGCAAAAGGGAACGATTTCGACTTGACGTGATGTAGATACGCTTGGACTTGTCTAAAATTGGCTGCCTTATAACTATATACCAGAAACTATAATCATACGATACACACAATCAATCAATCAATTTAATTTATTCTCAACTTCAAGCTGACAGGTCGCAACTTGCAACCGGTAACAGGTAGGAAAAATTGTCTCAGCTCTGACAGTTAGTTACTAAACGGGTTAGATTGCAAATATTATCTCAACGCTAACAGTTAGTTACTAAAGCAGAATTAGGCTAGTGGTAATGTAAGTTAGGGCAACGAACAAGGTAACCAATCAGATATAGGCGTTATGAAGGCAGGCTTAAGTTTGTTGAAAACTTGGTGACTCATTGCAGCTACCTCAGCACATAGTCATGTTCACATTTAGGCCCAGTCATGTTCACATTTAGGCTCAAACTGCATTGAATTAAGGTATGTCTACATTACATTTCAAGCGTAGTTTTTACTGATAAGTAAAAAAACAAGTTTACTAACCTATTTCAACTTGAACTTCAATAGACTGTAGTGATTTGATTTTTGCAGCTACTTCATTGTTCAACTGCGCTATCGAAGGATGAACAATTGACATTTCTTTTGTGTCCGTTTTAACAGTCGAAGGTGGGTTTATGTAACTTCTGACTTCAGCCTTTGGCGCAACAGTAGGTGACATTTCCTTTGTGTTCACTTTAACAATCTGAGGTGGGTTTAAGTAATTTCTTACTCTAGCCTTTGGCGCAAAAGTACGTGGCATTTCCTTTGTGTTCACTTTAACAGTCTGAGGTGGGTTTATGTAACTTCTGACTCCAGCCTTTGGCGCAACAGTACGTGACATTTCTTTTGTGTCCATTTTATCTGTCTGAGGTGGGTTTATGTAACTTCTGACTTCAGCCTTAGGCACAACAGTAGGTGACATTTCCTGTGTGTCCCTTTTAACAGTCTGAGGTGGGTTTATGTAACTTCTGACTTCAGCCTTAGGCACAACAGTAGGTGACATTTCTTTTGTGTCCGTTTGAACAGTCTGAGGTGGGTTTATGTAACTTCTGACTTCAGCCTTAGGCACAACAGTAGCTGACATTTCTTTTGTGTCCGTTTTAACAATCTGAGGTGGGTTTATGTAACTTCTGACTTCAGCCTTAGGCACAACAGTAGGTGACATTTCTTTTGTGTCCCTTTTAACAGTCTGAGGTGGGTTTATGTAACTTCTGACTTCAGCCTTAGGCACAACAGTAGGTGACATTTCTTTTGTGTCCGTTTTAACAATCTGAGGTGGGTTTATGTAACTTTTGACTTCAGCCTTTTGCGCAGCAGCAGAAGACATTTTCTGCGGGATGAAGGCAGCAGTATCAAAAGAAGTAGACGTGCCAAAATCTGAAAACCGATATATTGATGACGATTACGATGATGATGATCATGATGATAATAATAATAATATAAAAAATAATAATAATATTATTATAATTCTTATTATCATGATGATAATGAAGATGATGAAGATGATGATGATGACGATGATGATGATGATGATGATGATGATGATAATAATAATAATAATATTATGATTATTATTATTATTAGTAGTAGTAGTAGTTATGATGATGATGATGATGATGATGATGATAATAATAATAATAATAATAATAATAATAAGAATAATGAATTAAGAATAATGAATTAAGAATAATAATGATAATAATATTGCTGTTGTGCCAAAGGTTGAAGTAAAAAATTATTATTATTATTATTATTATTATTATTATTATTATTATTATTATTAATTTGCATTAATGACCATTCTTACTTACTTACTTTACTTAAATTACACTATAATATGAACTACAACTATCTGACACACGCTGTCACCTCGCCAGCTCTGCTCCTCGTGCAATTTCTGTTACGACCTTTCATTCCAAACTGAAAACAGTGTTTGAAAACAGTTTATCATGATTCATCCTTTACTTTTCATTATAATATTACTTCTCTTCAAATAACTTCGAAACATAATCCACGATGTCTGTTCGTCCTGCCTGACCTCTGGCCTGACGATGCCTGTCCAACCGCTTTTTTTGACTGAGCGCCTGCGAAGTAGCTAGGTTACGTTACACGACTTAGCTCTTGTGGGCGCTGAAGAAAGCCAGACGTTACGCTTTATTAGTGTTAAAATATTGCTTGAATTGAATTAATATTACCTGCTGGTTCTTGAGCCATGAAGTCGTTTTTGAATTTCTCGTACAAGTCCTGAGTGTAAGCGACAATGTAAATCTGGTTCCACACAGAAAACTTAATTAAAACTTTATTGTCGAATCTAACTGGTTACTGTCTGGTTTAAACCAGACTAATCAATTCGTTACTTGATTGACGGAAACCGAAACGTGTCCTTTAATATTCATCCTTTAACGACGGGCGTGTACTAAACATAAATGTATGGGAAAACAATGCAGCTAGTCGTTAACGAGTTAAATGAGATCAGTAAGACAAGTTATTTCTAACACTTAGACCCTTGAGCAGGGAGTATACGAAACCCAAAGACCTGAACACGGTGGGGCCTGTGGATCACAGGAGTTGCCGTTTACTTTACTGCTCCACTGGTAGGTAATTTCATCGTTTGCTTACAGAGGAAATCATGGGAAACAATATTCCAAGGCTCGTTATCCAGAGTCCACTCAGCAGGGTCGAACCCATAATTGTTGGATTAGTATCGAGTCCGCTATTGAATGTTAACTACCATATCAAACACACGCACTCAAGCACACACCTACACATTATACAAACAAGTGACGTTACCGTTTGAAAAACTGCTTTATGATCTTTTGTAACATGTTATAACCGTGATACTATCACAAGCAAGACTTCCTTGTTCGCTGACGCAGGCACTGACGCAGGTCGAGAGCGCTGCTGATTTCTGATTAGCGCTATATAAATGCTCGGTTACAATTACAATTTAATTACAATAAACTTCGACTGAAATTTAGTTGCATTTATGTTCATTACCTGAAGACTGGATCCTTTCGCTGCCTCAGCAAAGCATCTGGATACATCAGCCTGATTATATCTGAGGTTACCACAGCCTAGAGTTGGGAATGCGATGCTGGTCAATTTCTCCTCCTCGGCCTTTTTCAGACATGTCTTTATCAAAGCACTGAGCAACTGGAGAACATTCAAAATAGTTTTGAAACGCATCAAATTTCAAAAAGCACTCTCAAATAAAAGAGACTCAGGCAAACTTGAGCAATTGGAGCAAAGACTTCTGAAATTTTAAATGAACAACCCCATCCCGTATTTGAATATAAATATGTAAAATACGAAACTTATTAATCTTAAATGATAAAAACATAGGTTCCGACATCTGGTTTGCTGCTTGCTAATTAATAAAAAAGAACTTTTACCCTCTGCCCTGCCCAAAAGCTTGGGGTCTCCGCCCGATAGTCATCGGTAATTATTGGCGCAGACTTGCGGCTAAATGTGCTAACGCTTTCGCAGCGCCCAAGGTGGCGCCGTAGCCTACTCACCCCCTAGACAGGTGGGTGTGGGCGTAGCGGGGGTTGCGAGGCGGTGGTGCACGCAGCGAGACGTTTCTTGGACAATATGGACGATGACTCCATCCTTGTAACAATAGACTTCTCTAATGCCTTTAACAGCCTCTTTATAGATCAAATGCTACTGTCGCTTTATACAATACTTCCCGAACTCGCACCCTTTTGCTTTCTGGCATAATCTGAACCCTGAAATCTCAAATATGGCGCTATCACTCTCTTGTCGCAGGTCGGGCCTCAGCAGGGTGACCTCTGGGCCCTCTGCTTGTTTGCCTTCCCCTTCAGCCCATCCTGGCCAAAATGTCCTCTCCGCTCACTCTGGGTTTTCTTGATGTCTTGATGACCTTACATTGGAAAGAAGGCTCAGGTGGTAGCAGAGGACGGGACACAACTGGAGCAAAAATGCATAGACCTCGGATTGCAGCTCATCCGCTCGAAATGCGAGGTAATCTCGATGTCTCCTAGCATCACGGAGGGGCATCACCCGCTGACTCTCTTCACATGGATTAATAATCAGCAAGGACCAAGCCCCGAAAGACGCAGGCCGCTCCGAAACTGAAACTTCATGATGTGCAAGTACACCTTTGACTGCTCGCTAGCGAGTTTGGTCGAATTTACTCAAAAAGACAACTGTAATTTCTTCTGCAGGCCAAGCTTATTCTACTGTTAATACAAGACAATTTGTTTATCTATAGGTTTTAGCAACAGTAGTGTCTGCTGTTTTCAGATTGTATATAGGCCTAATCGGATTAGACAAATAGTTTCAGTCGACATACCTCAATGCTCTTAGCATTTTTCATTTGTTCGATGGCAGCGTGGAAGATCTTCTTCGCCCGAATTGTTCCAGCTGACCCAGTAACTGTCACATCAGTGCCAAAGTTAATCGGAGCACCGGCCTTTTCAAACTCCTATAGTTTGAAAACAAACGTTATCGTCAATTCAGCGGAGATCCGGCAAATTCGAACTTCTGTTAGGAGTAAGGAAACCAGCCAGTCATTGCATTAGCTTAACTTGATTTTTAATTAAAATCTTGCCAGACGCCGGTCTTACCTACTCCAGTTTGTTTTTGTATACGAACGTACGCTAACTGGACACCATGCAGCGGTCGCCCTCAAGATGTTTATGCACGATTTCTTTTGTGACTAAGCAGAAGTGCTTGATGCAAGCGACAAGTGAAAGCAAAAACTGAAGCACTGATTACAATCAATATTCAGAAATGAACATTGGTTAAGTCTGAGGCGCATTGATAGATTTAATAAAATTGTCACCGTTTATCACAAATATACTAGGGGGCCTGGTTTTGTTACTGTTTCATGTTTAAAACCGTTATTATTTATGAGCACTGTATCGTGTTCCAATTTGTTATGTTTCACAATGTATACGATTGAAAATTTTATTTCATTATGATTAAACTTGTGATTCTGGTTATCACTGCGCGGCCCGGTAACCAATCACTCAACAATGAGTCCCGGGCAGCGCACCACAGTTTGAGTTGCACTGGTCTATTGCACTGTGACTCGTGCCTTATGAGAAGTGTTTGCTCCTGTCCTGCTGCTGAAGTCTTCATCAAAAATCGAAACTCCGAGACCGCGATAAAAATACGCATTAAAAATATTAAGTTAACGAAGTCGCTAGCAGTTGGTAGCTTAGCGACTGGTTTCGACTTGAGAGCTTAACGGCGGCGGCTGATGCTCGTTTTTTACATGTTTGAGTTTACGGGTGCTAATTTTTCGTATCACACTTGCTTGTACTTTTAGAAGGTGGTGTCATATTCATAAGGATATGTAGTTGTACTTACTGATTTATGTTTTAATAGGAGTGGTGCTTTGGTTTATATTATGCATGTAAAGTATATTAGAATGTTACAAGAACTGACTCTGTAATGATTGGACTTTATATTTAGAATCGGACATTAGAACCAACCAGAATGTATAGGAAGAGGTCACTTCATGTACTTCTATATGGATCTTCTTGGTGAGTGGCAAGAATAGTCAGTCGCTATCAAGTCGTGGTTAAGTAAGGACTCGTATATGAAATTGTGAAGTAAGCTTTCACACGTGGTCAATATTAAATTTGGCGTCGTGAACAGGATAGGATCAGAAGCGGCCAGATAGACAGGTGTGACAATAGACCATCCCTGTGAACGCAAGACGACCGCAGAAACTGTGTTTCGTTTGTGTTGATTTTTCAACGGTGGTACTGTGCAAGACGTCGACGGTTGTCCGACGAAGGCAAGCATAGCCAACTTAAAGTAAATAGTTTGTCCAGTCTCAGTGATCGAGTGGGACGAACCACAACTCGAACTCAGTGTGGTCAACAGTTGTTGAACGGGTGTGGCCAGGGCTGATCATATTTAGGTCCGAGTCGCATTTCGTTTAGACTTCTGTTTGACGTGGGTGTGGTTTCGGAGGTCAAGCTGTTTCGGAAGAGGATTCAGACGAAGCTATACGGGTCGTTCCTAGTTAACAGTGCCTGCCGTGCCACGGTGAAGGAAGGTTCGGTTCCTGGGTGCAGTGGTCCAATTCTGCAGTGGTCGAATTCGAAGGACACGTCGATACGTCGGTGTTCGAGTCTCGGAGGTGAAGGAGCAACGACCGTGGACAAGAGAAACCTTACCTGTTGGTGTTTCGAGACGACGGTGAAGAAAGAAGAAAAGACTTATGTGGAGAAGATAAGTCTGCCCATTACATTTTATACTTACAAAACAGTTGTTGCAGGTGTAACTTTAACTATTTTCTGTGTAATTTGTTTGTGAAACAATTTGGCAAGATGGAGCGTTTACGTGCCGAAATAAAGAAAATGACCACTAAACGATTGAGACAAAAGTTAGTAAGGTACGGAAGTCGCAGAAATAGTTGTTCACTTTGGAGCGAGAAGTACTGTTGGAGGATTTGGCCACGGAATGGGTTAAAGAGGAAATGGAAGAGGGTGAAGGTGCTAAAGCACATGTTGAAGAAATGAAAAAGGAGGCAATGAATGAAATGGCGTTAAGAAGAGAGGAACTGGCGTTGAAAAGATTGCAGGTGGCGTAGAGAAGAGAGAAGGATGAAAAGGAAATGGCGGAGAAGGAAAAAGAAAGAGCGTCGAGAATAGAGAAAATGGCGGCAAGAAGCGAAAGCGAAGAAAAGGAAAGGGCGTTGAGAAAAGAGGAGTCGGAGTTGCAAAAACGGCAGTTGCAACAGATGGAGGTAGAAAGAGTGGAAAGACGGATAAAAGAAGTGGAGTTGAAGGCAGAAATGCTGAAACGAAGAAAAAGAAAGAGAAACAGGAGAAGTCTCTTATAAGTATAAGATGAAAAAGTTAGGTGATGCTATGAAGCATGTGCTGCCTCGCATGCCTGCTGACCTGGCAGAAATTCCATTGTATTTTGAAGCAGTTGAAATGGTTTCAAATGTTTCTTGGTTGAGAAAGCATAGGCCTATTGGGTGAAATTGCTGTTACCTTTAATGACCTACAAGGCTAGGGCAGTGTTGAACAGGTTGTTCTTCCATGATCATGATGATTATTATCGGGTAAAAGAATTCATTCTCAAGGGATTCAAATTGACTCCTGGAGAATACAGGGCAAAGTTCAGTGAGGCAAATAAAATGCCAGATGAGACTTTTCCTCTGATCAACACCAAATTGAAGAACTTCTTTGCTTACTACGTTTGTGGTAGAGATGTTAAACAAGCTGGTTGGATGTGGTCATCACACGCGATGACTGCAGTATCCCGACAGTTGCGGTCTGGCCTTCGGCTCTTCTAACCATGGGCTCGTCGTGGCATATCGTCCTTATCTACACGAGGCGCCAATCTACGCCTTGAGGCAGATCCGTGGCTGGAGATGCTTGGACAGACCGACATTTGCGACGGCTTTTTCGGCAGTTCCGGCCTTCTCTGATCCGAGCAGCTTAAGAGATCAGTCCACTGCTGAACTCTTCGACATCCATAGCCGATCGGTGACTGACATCAATGACCGCCCACTTCCGGCTCACCCAGCCAAGTTTCGCTCGCATCCTTTCTCTCCTTGGTTTGATGGAGAATGCCACTCTCTCCGTCGCAAAGCTCGTCGTCTTGAGCGCGTCTTCCAGCGCACGCGCTCTCCTGAGGATCGGACAGCCTGGATACTCTTCGTCCGCTCCACACATCGACGCTACAGAGAAAACAGGGCGAATACTGGGAACGTCTGAATTCTTCCACTGCTGGTAATTATCGGCGTCTCTGGTCCACTTTCAAGAACCTCCTGGACAGGCCTCGGTCCTCCAGCATGAAGACTGCCCCTTTCACGGCCGAAGCCTTCGCTGATTACTGTGAGGCCAAGATCTCCCCCATACGTCAGGACACTGCTCACTTCACCTCTACGAGCTGTCGCTTTGCCGCTTTTACTGAAGTCTTCAGTCCGCAACTTAGGAGTCATCCTGGACCAAGAACTGTGTGTTACGGAGCATATTACGGCATTGACTCGTTCCTGTTATTATCACATGGGCCAGCTGCGGGTTGTCACTCTACAATTTCAATTTCAATTTACAATTTCAATTTAACTCGATCTCCTTCTTCCTCTGCCTAAATTCTGGTCCACGCCGTTTTTCATAATCGATTGGACTACTGCTCTTCCCTCTACTGTGGACTTCCACAGGTCCGTTTGCATCCTTTGGAAGGCGTTTTGCGGGCGGCTGCTCGTTTAACTGGTGGTGTCCCAAGGTTTGGCCATATCTCGGCGTTTATGCGTGATGTCCTCCACTGGCTCCCGGTCCAGCAGCGCATCCATTATAGGGTCTCCTCTATCGTCTGGCACTGTGATCTGGGCAGAGCACATGTCTATCTCCAGAGTAGTTATCTTGAAGGGGCGCTATATACATTTCTTAGAACGATAGAATTGCATATTGTGTGATTTGATGAGAAGTTGGAATGTTCTAATTCTAACGTGGTGTTGAAAAAACCAACTTTGCACCATGTTGACATTGAAATAAAGGTGAATGGGAATCAGAAGAGGAAGGTCGAGGCGCTGGTTGATTCTGGGTCTGAAAGTTCCTGTTGTAAGTAAAGAGATAATCAAAGGTATGCAACTAAATTAAATGGATGAAGTAAGCGCTCAGTGTGCTGCAGGAAAACCTGTTATGGCAAAGTTAGTTGAGCTAGATTGAGATTAACTAATCAGTATTCTGATAAGAATTCTAAGTTGTTGACTGTTGGACCGTACATGCCGGTGGTATGTGCTGCTGTTGACAACATGTTTGGACGAGAGACGTCCTATTACATCTAGAAGTTATTGAACAATTTAATCGTTACCACAGATTTTGATTCTTGATGCTCAAGTTCAAATAAATGTGCTGACTCTAGCACAATCAAAAAAACTTATGCAAAGTGTAAACAAATTCTAAGTAAGTCAAGAAACAGAAGGCATAGAAGAAGTGGAAACAGAAGGTTTAAATTTGGAAAATTTATTTAGCGGCAAGGAAGAGAAAGGTGGGAAAGGTAAAGTGTTGTCACATAAACAACGACTACAACATAACATAATATAACATAACAAAGGTTTTAGTGATTCAAATGACGTTTAACCTGTGTTAGAACCACTGAAAAAAATAAGGCTACTCCGAAGTAGAGAGTAGATGCCTCATATGTGTTATAAGATCACATGATCTCATCCGTCCTTATCAAGGGGAGTGCTAACCGTCTCTCCTTTCTTACAACAGTCTATGGGTTTGTTGGATTCGATGGAAGTGAGAAAGGTAATGAAGGCGATGAAGGTAATGTGTTACCACATAAACAACCATTTACAACAGTCTTTGGGTTTGTCGGCTTTGAAGTTGTTTGCAAGGCAACAACAGGAAGATAAATTGTTTGGAAGGTGGTTTGAAATGACAAGAGCAATAGTGTGGATTAGCAGTTGATGAAGTTGATGATTTTGGTAAGATATATTAGACTGACACTGAATGTAAACTGTTGCAGATTGAACATGATCAGAATATGCATTTGACTCTGGCACAACAAGAAACAGTTGATTGCGTTATTATCTGAATATGCTGATCGCTTTTCTCATAAACCTGGTTTTTGTACTGTAGCAGAACACGAGATAAAACTACGTGCTGGCTTTATACTGAAGGAGTTTTCTGCTTATCGTGTACCGCTGATCTACCGATCAGAGTTGGAACGACAGATTGATGATCTGATCACCACGGGTATCGCCAAACCTTCGACTAGTCCTATGGCAAGTCCGTTGGTGATTGTAAAGAAGAATGGATCTCTTCGTTCTGGCATGTGATTATCGGTACATAAATAATTTTACTATTGAATGTCAGTATCCGACACGCGACGAATGCCTGATCAACGTACACCTGGTGCCTCAACGAATTAGTCGGACGTGCGTCATCTTCTTGTACTTCTACCAATGAGAGACTGCTCGGTGTGCTTGGACCGATGTCACCTTGTCTCTTCACCCTATTGACCGCAACTTGGCCCAGGGATTCTGAAGAACCATGCCATCTGTCAACGGGTACCAGTTGATTAGCTCCGCATGTGTGCGTGTGCCGCCAATGGTGACTCTTCTAGTTTTCTGTGCATGGTTTAAGTGCATATTTTAACTGTATAACTACCGGGACAAATGTCCCAGTAGTTTTAGGATTTTCCCTAGTAGTTTTAGGATTTGTCCCAGTACGGTAGTTTTGGTGATTTGTCTCAGTAATACTCTACTTTCAATGTTAGTTTACAATATTAAATTATTAATCTTCTAATTCGAAATATTCAACGAATGAAACATTATCTGAAAGTCGAATTGATACGCGCTATAAAAAATAGGTTACCGTATAGTAAACACGTTATGCACAACGTGTTACCAATATCTCTGGGACAGGTCATACGCTAGGTTATATATATTATATTATATATTTATATATATATGTGCGTGTGTGTGTAGGTTAGCGAACGAAAGATTATGTACAACGGAGTATACGGAGCAGTGTAACAGCCTATGAACAACCGCTGCTTTTTCAGTTCCGGTTTTACCGTTTTAGACGCCATTTTAACTAAGTGTATAATTATTAATTATTTATTTGCCTAACTGCATTGGAAAATGAAGTTGGTCGTGTTTGCTGAAAGTATATCTATCATTGTTTGTTGTAGTTGCAGCTCTGTCAGTGCAGCACAGTCTCTCAGCCTGTCACTTACTTATTTATATAAATTATTTTGTTGTATGGTTGAACTATTTATGTCATATTTTCAAATGACTTAAATAAATAAACAAATTTAGGTAAAATTAAGTGGCTAAAATGGGCTCCATTTAGCAGCAAATGCTCTAAAATGCGTTGTCGGCTGACCCCACTGGGGAAGTTTACGACGCTCCACAAAACCCCTAGTCGTGGCAGATTGTCCCAGTAGTCCAAATCCGTTAAAATATGCACTGCATTGTTTTGCTAGCTGATGTAGTAGTCTAGTTGTATATGATAGGACAGGATAGGGTAGGGATGGATAGCCACTGGTTTGCTTTGCTCTTTGAGGGGCGCTATAGGCTATAGATATCCAATTACAATTACAACTACATCGTGCCGCATAGATCTCGCTGGAACCATAGAACGAGAATTCGTGACTTCAGGCTTTAATCGTAAATATTCGTGACTATTAGGTTATTTTTAATATTCGTAAATATTCGTTGATGACGTCACTGTTTTCCTTTTGGTTACGAACTTATTTAAGACTACTAATTAAGAACATGTGCAGTGGTTATGCGGCGCGCATTTTCGCCGATCCAAGGTGAGTACAGCAAAAATTATCGGACTAAACAGAGTAATGGGGGACTCTGTGAGCAGTTCCTTTAAGCGGCGATAGGCGTCGCCAGTATGTGATGTGGTCAAACTTTAGACAACTTTAGCGTAAATAAACCATAGACATCATATATTAAATGTAAGATGTCTATGAAATAAACCTACTGCACAACAGAGCACACATTTTACCTAGAGTAGCCAAACTATATCCCATCCTGGCGCCACCTAAAGCAGCCATTTTTACAGAGTCCCCCATTTATCGTTTTTGCTGTCTAAATAATTTTATATAAATGGCATTTCAATACCAATGTTCAGTGTATCTGTTATTAATCCATCCTATACTTACGCAAGAAATATATTTCATCAATTCAGCTTCTATTTAAGCAAGAATCATTTCTCCTTCAATCCATCTTCTACTTAAGCAAGAATTATTTTCATCAATCCAACTTCTACTGAAGCAAGAGTTATTGTCATCAATCCAACTTCTATTTAGAATTATCCTATATAAAATAATTTAGAGCGCAAAAACGATAAATTACCCTGATTAGTCCGATAATTTTTGCTGTACTCACCTTGGATCGGCGAAAATGTGTCCCTATAGCCTACTAAGTGCTGTGGTCGGTAAGCTGGTACGCTTAGCCAAATCTTACCATGCCCTTGAGGTACTCTGTAAATAAAGACGACCATGACCAGAGGCCCGGGAATCTATAGTATCGAGCCAAAGGCGACGAATCTCACACAAGTTTTGGCTTTGTGGTAACATTAATACAATAAAAATTATAATTTGCGCGCTAAACTGTTTCATGCATAACAATATAGCCTTTGTGAGACAGAACCAAGGGAATGAGACACCTTGTGTATAATGTTCCAAGCCAAGCTGAGGGCAAATGATCTGACCCGAATCAGAGTCTCTCTCTCTCTCTCTCTCTCTCTCTCTCTCTCTCTCTCTCTCTCTCACACACACACACACACACACACACACACACACACACACACACACACACACACACACACACACACACACACACACACACACACACACACACACACACACTCACACTCTCACACTCACACTCACACTCACACACACACTCACACTCACACTCACACACACACTCACACACACACACTCACACACTCACACACACACACTCACACTCACACACACTCACACACTCTCACACACTCACTCACACACACTCACACTCTCACTCACACACTCTTCACACTCACACACACTCACTCAGTCTTTGTCCGTCTGTCTGTCTGTTTGTCTGTTTCTGTATCTCTCTGCAGTCTCTCCAATCTCCGAAAACCCCTCACTCAGTATGGGTAATGCCAGTATTATGAAGAAGATTCGTTTCAATTAGTTCCAATGATTCCTTCAGCTTAGCGCTTGCCTTATATATAAGTCAGAGTCCGTTGACTGATAAGGAATGAGGCTGACGCATAATGTCGCTGTATGTTGTTTAATATTGATGTCACTCGTCTAGGCCAAATAGCTACGACGCTCAGTGCCAGCCTTAGGTATAGGAGATATAGGCGGCTGCTTAAGGCGGCATTTTTAAGGGGCGGCAAATTCCGGCAAAACACACGATGGTCACTTCCGTCAAAAGATGTCATTTATGAGTAAGGATTTTGAAGAATTAAGAATTAAAGGAACTTGAAATTTTTAATATTCGTTGGCCATTTTAATATTCGTCAATATTCGTAAATTTATAAAAAAATCTTAATATTCGTAATATGCGCATACTCGTTCTATGGCTGGAACTAAGAAACTAAGAACTACGGGTCTACTCCTACCTTTTGTAACGTTTCCCGTCCGGCTTTGAAGAAAGACCACGATACAGCTCCTGCCTCCTTCAGACTGTTCGTTTTCAGCGCAATGGGATTAACTAGAACGTCTGCATGCTATAAAGAATATTTTGTGATTAGGCATAGTTATAATATTGCATAATAGCACAGCATCCTACTTTAACCAAGTAAAGACAAGACTTGGAAAGAAAGTTTTCAGGTAACATAGTTCTAGTTAGGCTATTTTTTTTACTAAGCACCAACTTTGTCTATTCAAGGCATAAATACTGCCAAATCTTCTGAATAGAGCGGAGACCTGAACTGTCACCAAGGATTTGGAAGAGAAACGAGAAGTCTTCAGCAATCTATACTGCACATCATGTGCTATAATCACGGCCTACTGGATGAGCAAGTTTTAAATAACATTCGTTAATTAATTAATTAATTCGTACATTAATTTGGTTTTTTTTCACGCCTGTATTATCGATTTTATTTCAAATTTAGTCATGCTGGTTAATTTTCTTTCTTGAACTGCTACGAGGTAAGTTTCTATATAATTATGTAACTTGACGTGACTGCACGCCAGTTCTATGCCCAGATCCACTAGCATCACTGACTTGAACTTCTTACTTTCTATTAAGAGTGGCTGCTCTACGCCATATTTTGCCGTTTAATAGTGTTTGTTCTCTGCGAGTATTGTTCAGGAGAGGTCACTTCCTTTAACATAGACAATAATGTAAGGCTATTATTTTCTTTGGATCCAACTCTGCCTCTACCGTAGGAGGAGTGACAAGTTCTGTAACAATAATTGTCTGCGTCTTTGCGCCCTAGGCAAACGGCTAACGAGAAACGCGTCTTTCCATTATCACGCATCTCTGGCCAAAACTGTTAACAAATACTAGAGATCTTCTTTGTGAATGAGCTATTGGGTTGCTTGACTTAAATTTCATAACCCTCTCTTCGTACCTTTTCGTTCGGCTCAGACTCATAGTTTGGTCTCAAATTAAGATTTTCACTTTGTAGCTGGCTTATACACCATACATTGCCTAACTCAGTGGACAGACTCCTGTGTATTAACCCGACTGCAGCTAGGTTTTGAAACTCCATCTGTATAACTGTTCTATACAAGTTACCATTTGTTTATTTCAAGTGGTATTAAAGGTTTCGAAAGTTTTAACAATTTTAACATGTACCAAATAACTTGAAAATTACTAAACAATAATTTTAAGGTTAATTTTAAGGTCTCACTAGGCGCAGTTGTTGCAAATGTACAAATATAGCATTGTTCAGTGTTCTATTGGAAACTTTCAACATTTTATCTAATATGTAGGGGGTTAACCCTAATCAAGTATACTCCCGCAGCTAGTACATTTGTAATGAAGTTTTTCACGTGTAGGCTACTGTCGAAGAAGTACAATAAGCTCACGAGGTTTCTCTTAGCTAGATTTATTAGAACAACAAACAATAGGCCTACTTTATAATTATAAGGAAAAATTAGTATAAGGTCTGTTGTTCAAGAAATCCAATGCTGTTACAGGTAGTTAAAAGCTAGCCTCACTTATGCAAACATCCAAAGTAAATGGATTTGGAACTTACTGCAAAGGTAACAATGTCGCCTTTGACAACGATGACTGTAGGCTGCGCTGAAGCTTCGGCAGGTCGACTATTAAAATAAATTTGCTTCATTTTCATCAAAGGCTTCGTTAGAATAAAGCAGCGGAAGGTCAAGAAATGCACAGAAATGTAAGGTAAACGTTCATAACGATGAAGCATAGTTGCATATGCTATACATTGCCAGAATTGGCCTCTTTTCGGACAAAATGTCAGTGTTTCATATTTTCACCTGTTACCATCTATCGGAACGTGCGCTCTGTCTTTCTGTATTTCTGTTCCCTGTCCCCTCTGTGCTTTCTCCTCTCCTACATGTTTCTCCTACTTCACTGTATAGGCCTATATAGCAAGATTAATACATTCAGACAAAAACAAACAAATCTATATATACAAACATAGCATTAAATGGGAGAAGTTATTGCATATCAGAGGAACCTAGAGGAGGAAGAGTAAGGGCTAGTCATTGAGGGAAAATGAAGAGCTTAAATAGACTGATTTAGGGAAAACATTGTTTATTTGTATAGCATCCGAGCAAGGAAGCATTTCTGAGTCAGGTCGTCAAACAATCTACTCATTCTACTGGATTGTCAAAATAGTTCAGCAATAAATGCAATTTATAGTGGCTGTTTCAACTTGCCAAAACTCCTGGCTTCATGAATAGGACTTTCTTTTTTCTGTTATCACCCTTCTGTTTCTCTCTGTCTCTGTCTCTGTCTCCCTCTCCCTCTCTCTCTCTGTCTCTCTTCCCACGCTGCCTGTCTCTGTCTCTGTGTCTCTTTCTGTCTCTGTTTCTGTCTCTGTTTCTCTGTCTCCTTTACTTTTCCATCACTTTGGTCTCATCCTTTCTCTCTCACTTATATACTCTCGCTTCAGTTTTACCAAAATTTACTATGATGGCCTTAAATTTAGATAATGAAGACCCTGTTTTTATAACGGCATATAAAACCCGCGCTAAAGAATCATTGCTGCATTTTACGTCTCATCTCTGAAAGGGAAAAGACTCATAATTTATGACCCATCAATGCTCGTTACCTCATTTTGTAGTCAGCAGACTTCTGATATTGATGGGTGAGAGGTAAATGCTGTGATGATTCGCTGTTCTTGTTGTAGAGCAGTTTTTTAATATAAGTAATAACTGCGTCGACGTCTTCCCTGCGACCTCTGACCAGAATACTAGCGGATTTAATATCACTTATCACTTGGACCATGAAGTTCGCTTTAAAATTGTCCACCATCTTTTCCCACTCCAATGATTTAAAATAAGGTGGGATGGGTTCAGCAAGCGTAACCATCTGGCTGACGACAATTTGATTAAAAATCGTTGTCACCAAATCTAAATAGCTCTCATCTTTCGCCAAAACATATGTCACTTGGTCTTTGGTGTAAGTGATTGCTGGAATACCAAGATTTTCGAATTCCTCTGCGATCCATCGCTCTCCCTTCGCTGTGCATAGAAATCCGCCTTCCTGACTAACCTTGCAGCTGGCCATTTCAAAGGCAACTTGGCGTATCGATGAGGCAATATCTTTTATGAAGTCATCATCTCCCACTAAGTCCACCTTTCCGTTTTCCTCATCGCAAGTGATGCTACACGGAAACTCTGTGATATCGAATATTTTTGCTTTCATTAAGACCTTGAACAGTCTTATATTTTCTGGCTGAATTTCAACTTCTTTTACCGGGGTTTTTGACACTCGAACAAGTGTCGAAGGCTTAACTGGATTCTGTAGCAGACCAGATTTAGTAGAATCGAGTGAATTTACGGTTGACGCTGCAGGTATTGGTGCATCCAGAACAGAATTCAAGTCTGGCGAAGACGCTTTTTCGTATAGCTTGCTTTGGGTCATGGGCTTCAGGTCGAAAAAGTAGCCGTAATCTTCAGATTTATTCAGATCTTGCAAACTAATTGCTTCAGTTGTGTCCGTTTTCATATGAGAGAGAAGGCCATTGTTCACTACTTTCTCATGAAAATCTTTTCCCTTCGAAAACCTTGGCAGCGGACGATAACGAACGTTCTCTTCTTCTAAACGAAATTGTCGCGTTTCCGAAATCCGGGCTCTAGATTCTTTAACGTAAAAGTCAAGGTCGCGCAGTATCGCCTCACTTTCTGAGAGCAAGTTACTTTTCAGCACTCCAGTTTCTTTTTTCTCATCAGTTTCTACCTTGTCATCGCCGGATTTTAAATCCAATTCCGGCTGTTTTACTGGCTTACGCCGCGGGCCGCGGACACCAGTTTCTTTTTTCTTATCAGTTTTCACACAGTATTCGAATTGTTTTAATTTAGCTAGCGGAGTCTGCGTGCCTTTGTCAACAGTTTCGTTTTTCTCAGCGGCTTCTGACTTTTCGCATGATTTTAATTCCCATTCTAACTTATGAATTGACGAAGGCTCTATGGCGCGGATAGTCCCTGTTTTTCCAGCAGTATACCTATCTGCCTTGTTCTCTCTGGGATTAAATTCCTGTTTTTGAACTGGGGAAGGCCGAATGGCATGATCAATAGTTTCTTTCTTATCCGCAGTTCTCACCGGGTTACCACTTTTTCCGGATTTTAATAATTGTGGCTCATGTTCCAAAGGTTGCCTCATTCGATCAACATTTTTCTCTTTGTCAGAATTGTGCCTCTCATAACGACTTGACCGCACGATCTCGAAACTATCCTCCCTTTTAGCCCCAGTGTCTTTCTCAGCGCAAATATCGGTGGGATTTAACGACTGTGATGTCCATCGCATCTGATAATCAGTTCTCTCTCTTGTCCTTTGTTTTGTCCTGCGATCAGTTTCATTTTGGTCAAAGTCAGTCACTGGGTAATTGAAACGATCTCTTTGTGGATAATAAAACGGATAATGCCTTGGTTCCTTGTCATCACTGGTCTTTGATATATCGACTCGCGATGACCACTTACGAGGGTTACAGCTCCCAGTGAACATTTTTTTCTTTCGGAGATTTCAAGAGAATACCTATTGCCAGAAAGAAACTGATTTTGGAGCCAATTATAAGAGGCCACAATTATAAGCGTACTGACAAATTAGTAAATTGGAAGTAGAAAACAGAAAGAGAAATTGGGACCGAGAAAAACTCATAAAGGTTGGACAGGAATACGCGTAGGCAGTGGATCAACGGGGTTGGAGATATAAGGCAAGGAATAGTAGATCAAATAATGTGAAAATGAAAAAGTAATGTTACTACAACTGAGGCGAGGAGGATATTGGGAAAAAATAAATGGGCTTCAACCATAGTTGTTAAAAATTGTAAAATCAAAATAAAAACAGAAAAACGTCGTTTTATTGAAAAAAATAAAACACGAAAAAAACGAGAAAAAACGGAAAAGAAAATAATTTGACTTTGCTACATCTTTTACCGCATTTTAAAATTAAAAACCTTGGTTTACACAATTTAATTTTAAACAGCAAATAACATAACTTTATTTGTAAACGCCAAGTAGGCCCTAACAGTAATCTACAACAATAATTTTCTTTTTCATAAGTTTGGTTTAAAAAGAAATTGAGAAATTAAAAATATTGAAATCTTTTCAAATTTAAATTGTATACATAAGTCCACTTAAATCCATGCTGACATAAGCAATTAAAACTAAACTTTGTAAGTATAGAGTGTACTTAATTAAAAATTGTAGGTCTACTTACAATTCTAACTTATATAAGAACTTGATATGGAGTCATAGCCGTCAGTTTATCAGTCAATCAGAGATTACTGAGTACAAGACAACATTTCTCATTTTGGATAACTTAGAAATTCAAATAACTTTTATAAATTTTATTTCCTGTAGTATGCTATTTATTTCTCAACTGACGACACTAATTAGTGACGTAACTTATATGTATCCTTGAAAGAACGGAGACAACATAAGGATATCAGACAAAAATTAAATTAAACAAATAGTCACAGACAGTAAATAAATAAATACAGTTACATAAAAAAAAACGAAAAAAACGTGACGAGAAATAAAAACGAAAAAACGACGTTTTTTGAAAAAAATAAAAACCGAAAAAAAGTTTTTTACAACTATGTCAACCAAAGAAACTGTGGGTTAAAAATGAAATGATAAAAAAGGTGAAGGAGAGAAGGAAAGCGAAGCACCAAAGCACTGGAATGGCAAAGGCGGAATACAGACTGAACAACGAACTAAGGAGAACCGTAAGAAAGTTTAAGAATAGTGGCAAGAAGAACAATTTACAATATTGGGGTATCTTGAACAACAAAATAGAATATTCCTTATTAGAACCAATTGCGTACCGCATTCTGGTGTACAGGACATTCATAGCATATTATGTAGTCTTATGGGATTGTTATTACGCCATTCCATTTTTACGTCAAAGTCTATCTATATGATAAGTAGGCTAATATTTATTATTTTGACTCGTATACGGTATAACATCTTTTATAGCCAGACAGTCAGCGGATGGGACTAGTTGATCACGACAAAGTACATAATAGGGTACAAGCACTGACGAAGAGGGGTACCGTATCCACCTGAAAAATACTGCGGTGAAGAATGCAAACGGAAATATGTTAACAGATAAAAAATTTAGATAAGAGACAGTTGGAAAGAATACACTGCAGAAGAACTATATGCTAAAGGCAACAGACCAGTAGATACAGAAATGGAAGAATATTTCAAGGAACCTGAAGACCCCGAAGATACTGGACCAAGCCTGCTTGAGAGAGGAGCTTGAAAGGACAACAGAGGAATTAAAGGACGACAAATCAGAAACCATGGATGTCATACCAGCTGATATGTAAAGAATCTAGGAAAAGAGACAACAGAATTGGTAGCAATATGTCAACAGATATAATATTCGTCTGAGAGTGAACTGGTGAAAACTCATGACAATCCTCAAAAAGATCGGAATAGACTGGTGAGATAGACGATTTATAAGAAACTTATACATGGATAAGGCAGTGGTAATTAGAGAACAAGGAGTAAAAAATTCAAAATCATTCAGCCTCTAATCATATACCGCCAACACTGCACGAGCATAGGATCGTTCAATGTTGGCGGTTTAATAGAGGCTGCATGTTTTGAATTTTTGGTTTAAGTCAAATTTAGCCGAGATTTAGCTTTTAGCTGAGACAATTTGCTTACATAATTATAACCAACTTCTACAACCAAGTCATCTCACCCTGTAGCAGATAGCGACGTCTGTTTTCTTGCAATCCAATTTCCAATGCTCGAATATTTGATGTCTAATATTTTAAGCTAAGTCTAGCCGTTGAATTGCTCATCCAGAGGTGGTTAATATCCAAATTGTTGCAAATCTAAAACTTAATCGAACCTGGTGAATCTATCACTGATACTTGCTATTTGCTGTGTCCTGATCAAGCATAAATGTATGAAAAACAATACGTATCGTCTATAATTGTCACCAAAACACATTTACTGGATTATTTCTTTATCTGCTCTTCAGATCTCCGCACCATTAAATGAACTCTCTGTAACGACCTTCAGAAGAAGCTCCCTCTCTAGGTCTCCTCTTTTATGTGGCGCATATCACATTTCAGGCAGTTGATCTCAACTCACAGGTGTGGGATCTCTGATCCGGATAGATCCGACTGAATTAACTAATGCTAGAGTCTTGTCCTTTCTCTTCTGAGCTACTTGGCAAGAATAAATGTTTGCAATAATTACAACAGTCCAGTGAAGTACACTCCGCTGATCGATTAAGTAGATTTATTATCCTTGACTAGAGCATCAATTTAGGCTTGTTTGAACACTAAAAATAGCATGGGAAACCCTAAACGAGGACAATCTCATTCGTAGCCGTTCGAAATGTACGTATTGTATTGTATTGTATTTTCGTTTATTTCATAACTTGCTGTCAAGACGCAACAAGTAGAGTCTAACATCGATGCATGATTATGCAATTATCACGTATCACGTGATTGACAGTATAGATTTGCCTAAAAGAACATTAGGCAAGACGGTACTTCACGGGTGTTGGCACAGTTAGTGACCAGCCAGCGGCGTCGCCAGAGTTACGAGGTTGGGAGGGGATAAGGCAGATGATCTGAAGGACTTTCAGCGGAGTAAAAAGGAGTACCATTGCTGGGGTTTGGGGGGAATCCTCAGATGCTGGAGATTTTCCAGTTGTAACAAGTATTTTTGTGTTTAAAAATTCAAGTCAATTTCCCAGTTTCACTGGTACATTAATGTTTCCAACCTAATATATAGCTGTTTTTCTTATGGTTTGAAGAAAGTAAACCCAATTAACAAATACTTAATGAAGAAATACTGCATTTATATTTTCTTACACTCAGTCGCTTGAAATTCTTCTAAATTGTAAGGGTTTTCTTCACTTTCTTAATAAGTAATACTTTTGGTAAGTAATTGCTGTACAGAAGTCAGATTCTAAATCGCTCAATTAAAAAAAAACTTGGCATGGGGCGCCATATTGTTAAAACTGTCTGTGAATGTCTGTTCTTCCTACCCTAATTCTTCTGATCATCTGCCTTCCAAGCTTTCTCGTCCTCAACATAACCCAACTTAGTAGCCTAATTGCTCTGCCTACTCTCTCTGGTCTCTCTGGCAACCGGACTTGTACATGTACCTCCATTGGACATCGCTCTCTCGACAACCCCTCTGATACGACTCAGCGCTCGTGAATAATCCGGTGCCCTGCTCGTAGCTTCATAGTAGCGCTTTATAAATTTGGAGTTTTTACGTCTAGTCCTCACAGTTGAAACTTTCCTCTTCCTTGATTGTTGCCCAGTTTGGTACATTTGACTCTGGGATAATTGCATTAAAACAGCTATTATCTGCTGAGGCACTTTAATATCAGCCGTCAGTTCGCCCACACTTCCGCTTCGTGTCAATGCGCCGTGATTTGCCCGGTATGCCAGAGTCAAGGAGTGTGGCGTCGTAAGCCTATATTTCGACTAAGGTGATGGCACTCAGTGGTTGGCTTATTACATCGACTTTCCGGTGGCCTACTATTTTGAAAGGTATAGCCTTGACCTTTGCCTTCATAGCCTTCAAGTGGTGAGAGAGCTTTCCGCTGGTCACAAGTTCAAGGATGTACAGTAGTCCTTGACCTTTATGGCTGGATGGTACAATTAGATTGGCTCTTTTTTCGTCAAACCAAGAAATGCCGGTTGATAGGTTTGGCAATGGTTGGTTGGCGAGAGAAGATTTCAGTGCAGGGTCGCTGGACTCGTCCACAAAATGCTGGGAGATACTTCGTTGGATTAAGTGCCGACTGACAGACTTGGCCGCCCGCAGCCAGCACAGAGGTGGCAACGATGGTGTATGCCGACACCATAGACCAGGACAATCTGGAACTTAGGGGTCCCGGCAATTGTAATTGTAATTATACTATGCAATATGGCTGTCGTACATCACTGCCCGTGGTCCACTGATATCGCTAGCATGGAGGTCTTTTCTGCCCATTTATCGGCTTTCCACACGAAGATCTCTTCCATACCCCGGGTGTTAGCGACCTACAATTGCAAATCCGTCCTCACAGCAAATTGATCCAAGGTTTATTGTGTTCGCTAGTCCTCGTCACCATCAGTAGTCGGCTTTCGGCGGTGAGTGGGAGTGGGTGGCGGCCGACGAGACGACTCGGGCCTGGAAACAGATAGAATGCTCAACACAGGTCAATGCGTGGCAGGTTGGGAGAAAGTATTCGACATTGTGATTGATTTGGTACCGAAGTCGAGGATTTTGAGGAAGTCTGTCGTCTGTGTAGGGCTCACGACACTTACTGCAGAGTCAACAATACCGTGCTCTCACATTTTCACATATATGTTCGCCACTGCAAGGCTGTCACTAATTAGGGCTTGCAGCCTCATAAAGGGCAGCATGGCGGTCGATATGCACTTGAAAGTCAGGAAATACATGTATATACACTTATACGGGCAGCATGGAAAAACGGACAATGGTAAGTACCACGTAGACTGGAGGAAAGGAGAAACGGTCACTGGGGATTGGAAGTACGAGGACCTTCCTGCGTCAATTTCTTCACAGCTAGCTGCGCCCCTCAGCAATACCTACACTTTGTTGATAGGGTAGTACAGATGCCGTCAAAAGCGAAGCTTAAAATAATGGCGATTATGTTGTCTTGCCTGACTCGAGCAGTGTGAGCTAGTCTGTGTTGTCAAGTGCATGACCACTTAAAGATCTACAGCTTTTCACTGAAAGCTGACAGAAGCAGGAAGTGAAACCGAAGACATCCGCTCATCGGACAATATAGGCATATCATGCGGCCTCGAAATGTGGCCAGAGACAAGGTGTATACGCAAAAGCAAATAATTATGAACAATTGAACATCTACGAATTTCAGGTGTTTGCATTATAAACGAGCGATAACAATTATATGGCCACTGCTTCATTGGTTGCCAATATCGAAAAGCGGTAACTCGCTAGAGGCGAATGTTTGAAAGCTGAACAGTAGCCTACTACTCTCAATAAAATTCAACACATAGAGTCAAGGACTATCATTCAAAGTTCAAGAGAATACTTGCCTTTATTGGCTCTGAAGAAGAACGCTTATCGTCAATATAGTCTAATCATCTCTGGCATTACTCTGTTTACAGCGTTGCCGTGTCCACACTTGTCAGCCGTTGCCACAACACTAAGATTTATTATATTGATAATCGTCTCTCTGTCTCTCTCTCTGTCTCTCTCTCTCTCTCTCTGTCTCTCTCTCTGTCTCTGTCTGTCTGTCTGTCTGTCTCTCTCTCTATCTATCTGTCTGTCTGTCTGTCTGTCTGTCTGTCTCTGTCTCTCTGTCTCTCTCTCTCTCTCTGTTATCTAGAGTTCTATCTAGGCTCCCCAAATTTCCTCCCGCCCCGGTCTTTCACTTAGCGTACATATGCAATGCTCTGGTAGCCTACACAAGTATAGAGCCCATCAACAACATTAAACTTTACATTAATCGCATTCAGAATATCAGAAGGTACATCAACCAGGACAGCGGTAGGGCCCATCACTGTTCGACTGGGACCTGGAGATGATTGAATGGTAGCACGGTGGCACTGTTCATCTTACTGCGTACTTGCCAGTTTGAACTAATAAACGATTATTTTACTATTATTGTAAGGGTTCGCTTTGCAACCGTTCATTCATTCGGGAACTCATGTAGCGTCTCTTCAGGGAAACTACTCAGAGTCGCTTCCGACTCCAACGCGCCCAAAAAGAACAGATTTAGGTTTAGTGAGGATTGAGGAAAGTTTCAGGTAGAGTCCCATGGTGTACCGTGTATACTGTATACCAGTTAGAGGTCTGGGTAGAGCATTTTTGCTACCCGACCCGTACCCGTAACACAGAACCGTTACCCGTACCCGTACCCGACCCGTACTCAAAATTACTACCCGACCCGACCCGTACCCGCGGGTATACCCGTACCCGTACTATACCCGCCACGTCATTTGCACGCCTTCCTACAGTCCCATGCAGTCCCTATATACCAGGCTAATAACTCATCATGTAGTAATAATAAGATATAGGCTGATGATAATGATAGTAGTAGTAGTAGCAGTAGTAGTAGTAATAATAATAATAATAATAATAATAATAATAGTAGTAGTAGTAGTAGTAGTAGTAGTAGTAGTAGTAGTAGTAGTAGCAGTAGCAGTAGCAGTAGCAGTAGCAGTAGCAGTAGTAGGAGTGGTGGAGGTGGTGGTGGTGGTGGTAGTGGTAGTAGTAGTAGTAGTAGTAGTAGTAGTAGTAGTAGTAGTAGTAGTAGTAGCTAGTAGTAGTAAATAGTAGTAATAGTAGTAGTAGTAGTAGTAGTAGTAGTAGTAGTTGTTGTTGTAGTAGTAGTTGTTTGTTGTTGTTGTTGCTGTTGCTGTTGTTGTTGTTGTTGTTGTTGGAGAAGGAGGAAGAGGAGGATGAGGAGGAAGGAGGGAATAGGAGGAGGAGGACTAGGAGTAGTAGTAGTATGAGTTGTAGCAGGAGTAGAAGCAGGACAATGGAAAACATATTTTCTTACCCGTCGCCGACAAATGGCTGGCGTCAGGAATTGATGGTGATGATGACGATGGGCATGATGATGATGATGATTATTATACTTCTACTTCTATACTAAACAGAAGGAGGAGGAAGTGGAAGAAGCGCAGTCCCTTAATTAAGCTAGCCCTGAGGCAGTCATGAGTATGAAGTGTTAGTGACTTCATTTTCTTAGCCTCGGCATATGAGAGCGGGTGGCCAGCGCTCTCCCTCGCCGTATCATCTATACTAAACAACTATAGTATGAATTCCATGACAGCGAAACTAGTTATAGACCATCATGCTGTCCAACTAATATTTTACTGTTGGGCGTGTCTCGTTTCGAGATTTAAGGCTCACAATTATCTGACTAACCAGTGTATGTATGAATGTATCTATGTATATATGTAATGTATGTTATGTATGTATATATGTATGCCATGTATGTATGTATGTATGTATGTATGTATGTATGTATGTATGTATGTATGTATGTATGTATGTATGTATGTATGTATGTATGTATGTATGTATGACATTGTATGTATGTATTTATGTAGTATGTATGTATTAGGACAATTAATATAGCGGATTTTAAGTATCTCACAAAAGCACTTTATCTGCGCTAGCCTAGGCCTATATTATATGATGCATGTTAAATATCATTTACTTCTAGACTATACCATCAGGTAGCAAATAGAATGCACAGTAAATAAGAATAAGAGTCACCAATGGCCGACCCACGCCCACACGTTATTAATACTAATAATTATAAATGTAATGTAAGTATACGTTTTACTTACATCTGACGTAGTTTATCATGATCCGCCATTATTTGAGGTGAGAAACACAGAATTAACAATATTGTCGTCCAACTTAAAAAATTATGACGGCGGATTACAATATGGTAAACAAGCAGAAATTGTTGACGTAGGCCTAGCAGTAAAACTTTTAGTACGTAGGCCTATAACCATGTTTCTACGTCGGCATTAATTCCTGCATAATAAAGGAGTCCATGGCCACGCCAGCCACTGATCGTCATCCCTCCGGCCTGAATGGCCTGCATGCATGTCCCACTGCCACCCAGAGTCGGAGATGAACTTCAAAAGTTGATAAATTCCATCTGGCATAGCCTTCATGTTATTCTATACAGCCAAGCAACGGAACTCGGGTATAAGAACAATAGGCTCTTATACCCGGGGTTCAGGCCAAGCGTAACACGTCGTTAATTGAAGTTTAAACAGTTCTGACAGATTAAGGGATGACACACTTTGAAATACATCTTCTTGTACTGCAGAAACTTGTTGTAAGAAAACAAGACTCGTTAACGACCTCCGACCCTCTTTTTGTTGGACTAGAAACCATGCATATCAGACATAATTATGTGGAAAAGCTTTGCGACGGTGCTAGGCTAAATGGAACGAATCTCTCTGTTAAACTGCAATTTGACATCCATTAATAAACGCCAAGTCCACGAACAGAACAGTGTATTATAAGCGTATAATTATGTATTATGTATAATGTATGTGTATATGTTTGTATATATATATATATATAGATATATATATATTAGCATATATTATGTGTGTGTGTATGTGTGTGTGTCAAAATATGTGTAGGCCTATATCGGGGACGGCAGAAGAAGAGATGGGAGATATGACACAACAAGATCTGAAGTATCTCAGAGTGAAGAAAGAAGATATACTGTAAACAGAAACAAATGGAGAAGAAGGATGAATGTGGCCGACCCCTCCTCTGGGTGGGATTAATTCAAGCCTGGATGATATATATATACATACAGGGTGGGCCAGCATAAATGAACCGACTTTGCATGAATATAACTCCGCCAAATTGTGTACGTTATTTATATTTAATGCGTGAAATTAAAGATATTTCATTCTAGTATTAAGATTCAAACACATATGTTATTGTATCTTTAGCCTGCATGATGTAGATCGTGACATAACAACAGTCATCGTTTTGGCAGTAACTATAGCTAATAAAGAAATTCATGACAATTTTTACAGTAACTGCACAAAAAAACCATATAGCCAGAAATTTGTACTGCACAGTAAAATTAATTATTAATTAGGAGATAGTCTGTTGCAGTCTTTTCTAATCAAATGAATATTCAATATGTCTACCACGTGCTGCAACAGGGACACACGAGCAATGTTAGCGGGTGTGCGCGCAGTACGTACCGATTCGCGTGGTTTACGACGCGAAGTTCCTGTTTCATCAACTTTCCGTATCAGACGATTAAACGTATTTTTATCTTATCCTCTGTTAGGAAACTCTAATCATTTGAAAAGCATAAAATCCCTTATCAGTTCGCAAAATTCGGATCAAAACTTGATCATCGTCTGTCAATGGCGCCATATTTCGTCACTAACGACAACAAAATATGGTAGGTAGCGCTGTTCCAACCATTTCCTTAAAATTTAAACTAGTACCGGTTCGTCTTTTTCAAGGCTAATACTAGAGTGAAATATCTTTAATTTTGAGCATCAAGTATAAATAACTTACAAAAATTGGCTTAGTTATAGGCAAGCAAAGTTGGTTCACGTATGCTGGCCCAACCTGTATATGTATATATGTGTACATGTATTGTGTATAATGTACATGTGTGCATGCATATGGTACTAAGATTTGGGACGTGCCAGTTAGCCCATAGTAAGTCTTTGACGGTGCAAGATTCACTATCATATGTAACAGTGACAGTTTAACCCCAAAACTTCAAGTCGGAACGGGTAAAAACGGGTATACCCGTACCCGTGATGACCTTACCCGTACCCGACCCGACCCGTGAAATGCGTACCCGACCCGTACCCGATCCGCGGGTACGGGTCGGGTACGGGTAAACCCGCGGGTACGGGTATACCCGCAGACCCCTAATACCAGTGCATATTTTAACCGATTTGGACTACTGGGACAAAATCTGCTACACTACTTTTAATGTTATTGGAAACTAACACCGAAACTGGAGTATTACCTGAGAAAACCACCAAAACTTCTGGGACAAATCCTAAAATTACTGGGGCAAATTGCAAAACTACTGGGACAGTTGTACCAGTAGTTATACAGTTAAAATATGCACTGGTGTATCTTCTTCTTCTTCTTTGCTTCTCCTCCGTCAGGCCAAGGCCAACGATGAGTCCTCAACTTGTCGTCTCCAGAATTCTCTATCCTTGATTTGTTCCTTTGCTTCTGCAATGTTCATCTTCATTCTCTCCAGATCCTCTCCATCCATGTCTTTTGTTGTCTTCCTCTACTCTGGTGTATACGCAGCTCTAAAGGAAGACTACGCATGTTCGCCGGATATGGCGGTCGTTGTTCCTGCTTCTCTGTCATTTTGGCGGATTTTTTTATGTAAAGAATTGTCTAAACTCTAAAGAGTCTGGAATTTGCTCAGTCCTATAAAAAGCCCTCCTGGAGTTTAGGCCTACTGACGCTGAGTTTGTGTACTGGAATTATTTCTCGTTTCTGCTGTGCATTTTGTATGTTATGACGGCGTGGTTTTCGCGTATCGAGATTGCCTACGTCACTAAGTGACTGCATAGTATAGGATGGGCTTCCTGATGGATCGGTCAGGTATGGGACTAAGAGGCCGTTTGCAGCCGGATGTACATCTCGACCGAGGAGGAGCGACGATCTACTGACCGGCAGGCGATAAAATGCCTGTTCAACGTATACTCGGTGAGTCATTGGATATGCGGATGAGCCTCATGTTCTACCAACGAGGGACTGCTCGACGGTGGCGCAACCGTCTGTCGTCGCTACACACCACTGGCACAACTTGGTCCAGAGACTCTGAACATGATGCTGCCAACTGTATTAGAATTGGCTGGACTCCATGTGTGTGTGTGCCTGGGCCCGCCGCTGGTGACTCTTCAAGTTTTCTGTGCACTCAGTGGGGTAACGAAGGGTTTCAGCGCCCAGAGGCAAAAGATGATGACTGCGGCGCCGCTGTTTCATTTTCTTGTTGACTTTTAATTGTTCTTGTCATAGTACTGTATACCACTGAAAGCTAATTTTGCGACCCCATTGTGCTGCGCCCGGGGCGCTTGCCCCCTCTGCCCCCCTTCGTTACGCCACTGTGTGCACTGTCTTGCTTACTGGTGATATTCTGTGCTTAACTGAATTCCATAATATTAAAGATTGGACCTCCAGGTATAGAATATTTAATCTCTCAAAGACTAAACAAATTATTTCCATGTTCCAAGTCCTAGACTCTTTTCCCTTCCGGATCTCCTGAACAAAGTTGAAGGAGCTAAACTTGTTGAATAATTAGCGTTCTTTCCCGAGAAGGTTTAGAAATTCGATAACCATATTACATTCAGTTTAAAGGTTTGCAGCTGACGCCTAGGCCTACATGTATGTCCACTAAGTCATCCGATCTCAAGGAATGCCTTCCACTAAAGGAAAAAAATGTACAGGCCCTTGTAATCTCCCAGTTAACTTACGCTCTTCCATCCTGTCAACAGATTTAGTTGAAAGAACTGGTTCGCTTTGTGCAGGGCTGGGCGCAGAGTCCTTTTGGGGTCATCCATTAATTATGTCAACAAGATGGGGGACGGAGGGGTTTGGAAAGTTTGACAGTTGTTGACAAGGGGAGGGGTGTTCAATACAAATTGACGTCAACAATTTTTTGGCAATGAATCAACACAGAGCCTTCAGAATGACAGCTCAAACATTAAATAATAATAATACGGCTAAACGCATTCGAATTCGCATCCTAATTTGAAATTAATAGCGGATTTCATGGCGCAATGTTCCTTGGGGCCAAACCTCGTTTGCTAATTATGGCATACCATATTAACGGCGGATTTCACCAGCCAAATATTTATCTCGTATTAAAACCACTTTAAACCAGAGTCAAAATCATTCTCAGTTTGAACAAGCGGTTTATCATCGAACTGTTTCTGCAGTTTCTGAACTCACATGTACTGAACTATTTTGATTTTTAAGGGGCTGGGGGTGCTCGAACTATTGACAAAATTTTGTAAGGCGGGGGGTCCCTGAATGTTTGACAGTTGTTGACAAGGGGTAGGGAGGGGTCAAAAACTGCCTAAAATTTGTTGACATAATTAATGGAGTGGCGACAGCCTAACATTGGGGAAGATCAACTGAACTGAAGTTCTTCAAGAACATCCAGTCACCCCATCACTGTCTTAAACAATTACTGTCTGCTAAGCACTTCTATAAATTCAATTTAGGAAAACGGGTCTATTCCGAATTACCCTACTTTCATACACTGTTGCATAAAACTCCAGCGTCTATAGGCTTATACAATAATTAATTAATCCGAGTCATCGAGACCTCCTCATTCAAAACTTAGGCTACTGTCCAAAAAATTGTAACAATGTTAGTTTTAGTGTTTGCTTCGATATCTAACCTGTCAGTTTTAATTCCAATCGTTGGCCTATGTAAAGTTTTATGCTGCTGTTCAAATCAGAGCCTTAGATAATATTATTATAAGAATATTTAGACTTTTAAAACTGTTCATAATGTTGCATCGGCTTTTCCTACTGACATTGTGATACTGTTTTTTCTGTTGTATGCATTGTTGTTGTAAAGTGTGGGTGTTTGTCTCGTGTTAATAAAGATTACTTACTTACTTGCCTATATGATGCTATGTTTAATATAATTTGGGCTAGCGCAGATAGCGCCTTTGATTATTCGAGCAGCGTTATATGAATTATCTTAGTAAATAAATAAAATGAAAAACTTTGAAAGCTATGTTCAGTTCACCAATTATTATTATTACATTATTACATGCATGTATTTACAAATAATTACAACGAAATCCTCGTGTTTACTTCGTTACTTGGACAATAGTCAATAGGGCCTATAATTCGTCAAAATCTTCGCGAAATCCTTTTCCCATTGGCTCCTTTTTCGCCTAACCTCCTAACATAGCGACCAGTAGCCTACACATAATAGTACCGATTATTTCAGTAGCTAAATGGTAAATTTTAAGCTAAAAATTGTCGACTACAACAATTGTCGATTAATAAAGAATTCAAGTTTTATGTTTGATACTACTTCTCATTAATATTGTCGTTCATACTCCACAAGAAACTCTGGATAGCTCTGTTCCGGATGGTAGACGATGAATTCTCGGAAGGTTAGTTTCGTTCCGAAAACGGAGTCGCACATGGGATGATCAGCTGTGCAGCTGTCTTTGCAGCCGAAACAGCAAGGCGCTCTCCTCAATTTTTCATCGACGTTTTGGCACAGAAACGGTTCACCCAGCAACACGCGTGCCACGAACATGTAACGCTTTGCTTCTGTTGTGCTTTGGCCCGATATTGGATCTAAAGCAACAATTTAACCCTTGATTTTTAATTAATTTTGAAGCGCATATAAGCAGGGCCTAGGACAGGATTTGGAGGCCCAGGGCCACAACTAATTTTCGAGGCCTTTTCCAAATATCTTTTAAAAACTCAACAGAAAGGTTCAAATCATCCTTCGCATCTTCAAAGCCACGAATTTATCGATAATGCTTTGATAATTTAAAGTTCTATCGATTTTACCGATAATTAAATTTAAATAATATTTATATATAATATAATATACTAATAGTTAGGGGAATATTTGCCCCATTTTCAATAAAATTGACAATGTGGTCAATTTTGTCAAATTGACTGATATTGTATGTTAAAACTATTGGCAATTTTGTCAAATTAACTGATATTGTATGTTAAAACTATTTTAATATAGATTAAATATCAATTTCATAAGTTAAAAACAAAGCCCCTAATCGTGCACTCGTAGGCCTCGTTCCGCTTGAATTCGTCCACCACCCCATTTATTTTCTACACTGCCCCCAAACTCCAAATCCTGGCTACACCACCGCTCTAAGAGACTAAGAAAGTAAGAATATATATATAGTAGGCCTATAGTGTACTCTGTAGGCTACACTATCCACATCGAATCGGATGATAAGAACAAAATATTCATATTAAAACATTATTTAGGTTTGAGTGTTTGACTAACGAATTACGATTAACGAGTTACGATAGAGTTTAGACTGTTGAGTGTTGACATCTTTTCCATTTTACAACTATTAACAGATTTATGAAAAATTTGTTTACAGTTTGCAATTATTTAACGTAAACGATTTCGTCACGAAATAATTAGAATTTATATAATGCTACATTTCAATGAATAACTCCTTAATTTCGTAATTCCCCATTTCAATAAATAGGCTAACTCCGTAATTCCGAAATTCCGAGGCACTTTATCAAGTGAGGTCTGTCCTAGGCCCTGCATATAAGTGAGATATGTTGCAAGGCTAGTCAGTCCTTGTATGCATTGCACATTTTAACAGCTCATAGCCTCAAGGGCCTAAACCTTTTTGATGTGGCTCGTGCCACGACTGTGGCACGCCTGCTGTATGCTAGCCCAGCATGGTGGGGCTTTGCTCGTCAGCAAGATAAAAACAGGCTCCAATCCATCATAAGTAGGATGATCCGGCGGGGGTACCTCCCCGTTGACAACCCAAACTTTGACCAGCTCTGTCACAAGGCTGTTACTGGTCTCTTCACAGCTGTTCTAAACAATCCGGGGCATGTCTTACATAAGTTGCTCCCACCAAGGAAATCAACTACCTATGCCCTTGCAGCCCTTCACCCACCGTCTCATGATAGGATCTTGACTCTTATCGACAATAATATGATGAAAACATTTGTAGGAAGAAGGCTGTACTCCTATTGATTTTGTGTTTGTCCTATGATGTTTATACACCGGAGTGCGGCTCTTCTTCAACCGGTTTAATAAAGAATATACTTACTTACTTACTTACTTAAAGTTTTACTGTGAGATACTAGAATAATTAATATATCATTGTTAATTAGTTCCTCTCGGCCCACTCGTATTAACTACATACACTCGCAATATTAATTCATTCATTCATTACGAATTACAATGAGTAAGAGGCTGAACGAAGTGGGTCTGAATTTTGAAAACCACTGAAAATTTGGGGTTGAAGCACAGAGAAAATCTAAAAAAGTAGGTGGTACTGCAGCTATGCGCCGATATTTTGTTTCTTCTACCTCCGCAACTGAAGTGGCGAGTCAGGCTCAGCGACAGTCACAACTCATGCAAATAAAATGTTTTATTATCTAATAATATAGATTTAATTAAGCTGAAAATGTAGGTTGTAGCTAAAACGGATAATTAATAAATGCAGTGAAAAGTGATAAATCCAGACAAGCTATCAATTTCATAAATAAAATTGTAGGCGCATAATGTAATAAGATCGACGATCGTCATGAAAACTGCAATCTCTTAGAGAAAAGATCATATCCAAAATTAAATGCACGCCAAGGGCGGCATTTTGGGCCGTCGTCCCGGGCGGCATTTCAGCTCCGTACGCCTCTGGGTCGTGCCAGGGTTGGGAGTAACCCTTTGTGATGACTTAAGATTTAATAATCATATCCAACGACTTTGCTGTCAGGCCCGTCAATCCTTTTATGCTTTGCGAACTTCGGTCGCCCATGGCCTGCGTGGTAAACACTTGTATGACGTTGTGCGAGCCACTACCTTGACAAGAATGCTGTATACCTCACCCGCCTGGTGGGGTTTCGTGGGACAGCGTGACAAAGACAAGTTTGAAGCCTTGATGCGTCGCTTGATCCGCTATCTCTGTCTTCCTGGTGATTCCCTGTCTTTTGAGCAGCTATGCATGAAGGTTGATTCCCGCCTTTTTTCATCGGTGGATAATGGGCATGTGTTACATGAATTGCTTCCCCCAATTAAAACTTCTAAGTATTCCCTCCGCCCCCGGGTTCATGACCGTATCATTCCTCCCGCAGATAATTTGATGCGTAGACCTAAAACTTTCATCATTAGGATTATGTCTCAAGCAGCGCCGAGCCTTTTCGGTTGTTGGGCCCTCAACCTGGCTGGCCCCCACTTGAGCTGCGCTTGATGCCTGCAGCAATTTGCCTGCTTACTGCCGCCTTCTAAAGTCTTCTGTTTAGCCGTGGCTGGGCTGGGAGCGGTCTGAGTAGGTTCCTTGACGGGGCGCTTATATAAATGCTCGGAAGAATGAATGGAATGAATGAATGGATTATAAAGTCTTCAAGGCTGACTTTCTTAGATATAACATGACTATAATGACTATAATGATTTGCACCAAGATACCGTTAGTTGGTTTATTAAGGGAAATTTGGAGTAGTTACTAACTTACTTGATGCGAAAAACTTTTATTGTCAGGATGCTACATACTTTTTAACTGTGTTTATAAGATGTCTGTACACCAAAGTGCGATTAGCAATTGGTTAATAAAGAATATGCTTACTTAATACTTATTTACATGTACATGACATGTTACGACGATTAAACAATTCACAAGAACACAAATTACAGAAGACATAAATCAATAAATCAACAAAGTTGCAATCAAGCAAGGCGCAAGCTCATTGTACTTTAGCTGCCACATAGGGAATGAAGGCATGAGCTAAACCCAGGAGGGCCTTACGAGAATTGAGTCGGGTTCTTCATGTAGGTCTGGAAGTTGACGTGTTGAACACGATTTACTGATGAGAGGAGGTTCAGAAAGTCGGATGCATCATGCAAGAGGGTCAAAAGGTTGTCAACATGGATATTCAAGCCGCCAGGTCAGCAAGAATTGTTTTGGAGTAGCCTAGTGACAGCGAGAGGATAGAACCAAATTCATCGAGATAGACAGAGGGCTTAGGGGAGTAGGCAGACGAGGTAGGAGGTGGGAGGACGGTAGATATTGAAAACTGTTAGTAGATCTGAGGAATAACGAATATGAGGACAAAACGAATCTAGACGTAGAAAAAGACTCCATGAAAAGTGAAGTAGGATGCCTACAGGCATTCCAACTGTGGATGTGGAAAATCAATGCTCATATGGACAGAACGCAAAGCAATGACGTATTGGGTTTCTTGCAGGGCCAAACAGCACATGTTTACAATGTTCATAAAACTATGACAAAAACAAACGACCTGGATACAGTCTTACTTGCATACTGGTTGGCCTTGGTTGAGCTTTCAGCAAAGTATGCACCTTTGCCGAAGTTCCCAAAGTCTCCACAAAATCGGCTGTCGATACCAGTCTTCTCGATTTCGTTAACGTGTCCAGTACCATGGCACAGATACACTTCATTGACCTCACTAACCAGTTGCTCGCTAATGAAATCGGTGCCTGCAGATAACCGTTAAAACGACGTTATTGTTCAACTAGAGTGGTAATTCTTTGTTTAATTTAATTTTCATTTTCATTTAAGAGATTTATATAGCGCCATTTCAGATTATCTACTCAGCAGCGCTAAAAAGAACAGTCTTGAGGTTAGAGAAGAACGTGGCCGCAAGGGCTCTAGGCATTAGGCGTAGTGCCAAAGGGAACCCATTCCAGATTGCAGGGCAAGCAACAGAAAAAGGCACGGCGCTGCTTAATAGATGTCCGCGACCGGGATACACGAAGCTCAGCCTGCTTAGAAGGGCGGAGAGAACCACGGCGCTGGACGCTCAGGGTGGAGCAGCAGAGCTCCTGTAAGTAAACAGGGGCCACACACACGAGGCAGCGTCAGACCAAGGCAGGTAAGCCATCCGCTGCGTGAAAGGGAGCCAATGCAAGATCATCCCGCAGTGTCATCATCATCATGATCATCGATCATCATAGTCATCATCATCATGATCATCATGATCATCATCATCATCATCATCATAAACATCATCATCAGTCATCTAAACTGATCATCGATCAGTCATCACTGATATTCGTTTAGTTAATCTAAACTGATCATCGATAGGTTTAGTGTCATCTAAACTGATCATCGATAGGTTTAATCTAAACTGATCATCGATAGGTTTAGTGTCATCTAAACTGATCATCGATAGGTTTAGTCTGATCTAAAGATCATCGATAGGTTTAGTCTATCTAAACTGATCATCGATAGGTTTAGTCCATCTAAACTGATCATCGATAGGTTTAGTCTGATCTAAACTGATCATCGATAGGTTTAGTCTGATCTAAACTGATCATCGATAGGTTTAGTCTGATCTAAACTGATCATCGATAGGTCTAGTCTATCTAAACTGATCATCGATAGGTTTAGTCTATCTAAACTGATCATCGATAGGTTTAGTCTATCTAAACTGATCATCGATAGGTTTAGTCTAATCTAAACTGATCATCGATAGGTTTAGTCTGATCTAAACTGATCATCGATAGGTTTAGTCTAATCTAAACTGATCATCGATAGGTTTAGTCTGATCTAAACTGATCATCGATAGGTTTAGTCTATCTAAACTGATCATCGATAGGTTTAGTCTAATCTAAACTGATCATCGATAGGTTTAGTCTAATCTAAACTGATCATCGATAGGTTTAGTCTGATCTAAACTGATCATCGATAGGTTTAGTCTGATCTAAACTGATCATCGATAGGTTTAGTCTCATCTAAACTGATCATCGATAGGTTTAGTCTGATCTAAATATCATCGATAGGTTTAGTCTGATCTAAACTGATCATCCATCTAAACTGATCATCGATAGGTTTAGTCTGATCTAAACTGATCATCGATAGGTTTAGTCTATCTAAACTGATCATCGATAGGTTTAGTCTATCTAAACTGATCATCGATAGGTTTAGTCTATCTAAACTGATCATCGATAGGTTTAAATCTAAACTGATCATCGATAGGTTTAGTGGATCTAAACTGATCATCGATAGGTTTAGTCTGATCTAAACTGATCATCGATAGGTTTAGTGTGATCTAAACTGATCATCGATAGGTTTAGTCTGATCTAAACTGATCATCGATAGGTTTAGTGTATCTAAACTGATCATCGATAGGTTTTTAGGTTTAGTCTATCTAAACTGATCATCGATAGTTTAGTCTAATCTAAACTGATCATCGATAGGTTTAGTCTATCTAAACTGATCATCGATAGGTTTAGTGTGATCTAATCATCTAGATCTAAACATCATCGATAGGTTTAGTCTATCTAAACTGATCATCGATAGGTTTAGGATCATCGATAGGTTTAGTCTGATCTAAACTGATCATCGATAGGTTTAGTCTATCTAAACTGATCATCGATAGGTTTAGTCTGATCTAAACTGATCATCGATAGGTTTAGATCTAAACTGATCATCGATAGGTTTAGTCTGTTATAAATTGATCATATAAGTCTGATAAACTGATCATCGATAGGTTTAGTCTATCTAAACTGATCATCGATAGGTTTAGTCTGATCTAAACTGATCATCGATAGGTTTAGTCTGATCTAAATTGATCATCGGTAGGTTTAGTGTGATCTAAACTGATCATCGATAGGTTTAGTGTGATCTAAACTGATCATCGATAGGTTTAGTGTCATCTAAACTGATCATCGATAGGTTTAGTGTCATCTAAACTTATTATCGATAGGTTTAGTCTGATCTAAACTGATCATCGATAGATTAATTATTTTAGGTTTATGATAGGCATGCTGAAAATAAACGAAAGCGATGTAATAATTATGATAACAATGGATATTCATTTATTTGCCTACCTATGACCGTCTTGGTAATTATTTCTGGTGCCCCTAGATCCGTTATCGCTTTAAAAGGCCTGTCTGCAGCTCTCAAGGCGAAGACTTTTAACTTGAACTGGTAATTTCTTAAGAGGTTTTGATTCACAACTATCCAAATGTTAGTCACGTTGATCCCCGAAACGCTTACAACGTTTGTGATATCTCCTTCAGTTGAGCTCCACGTGTCCTTGATCAATAATTCAACGGCATTGTAAACCTGACAGCCCTTGACAAGTGGTAGACACTTGGACTCAGAAGTATTCGTGACATCCTGTCCACTAGAGGTGCTCCAGTACTCTGGAATCTTCAATGTAGGCATGCTACCTAATGCTATCAGGTATTTCTTCACTCCCTTATGCTTCTTTATATAAGAAAGATTTCTTTGTAGAAGCTCATCCTCAGTCAATTCTTTAAGGATGCGCTGTTTCACGCCAACCAATTTGTCTTTCGATCCTGTTAGGGTGATAGTTGACTCGGACCGATCTGAATGCAACGAAACAGGCAACAACGGAACCAAATTTTTTATGAAATCACATAATTCATTAAATTGTGTAAGGCTGTTGTATACTCAGAGTTACAGACTGCAGTTCAAACTAAACTCAGTAAAACATGGTAACTGTCCAGAATGGAATTTTATATCTATTTTAGTCAACTCTAAAAAAAAACTTTGGGAAAATATTTGGTACAGTACCATAAAATAATAGAGCAGTTTATTATGTCAGCAAGATATACAATTGGAAGTTTTAGCAATCTAAGGATCAATACCATCAGCTCCACAACTATAGATGGACTATGCGTAGGCCTAAGTATTTTAAACACTCCACTGAATACATGCCAGCCAGCGATGCCACAGCATGAATATGACTCATGACGACCGACAACTCAGAGTTTCAGCGCGCGAATGGCCAAGTCATTATTTCTTATCCAGACCAGTGATAGCGTATAATTGCTGACCAAAACGATCTGCATTAACACTTTCGACGTTGCATCGCTGCTTCACCAATCACAGACACGTGACAAAATAGCAACTAATTTAGTGACGACACGGTAACAGACATAACACACCACTATGAACTCTGCCCGAAAATCATTCACTGAGATATTTCTCTATAACATTGTCGAATCTTGGGATGCGACCAATAAGGCGTGCTGCCGTGCGCAAGACCAGATCCAAACACCCAACCCGAACCCCATAGATATCAGAGAGGAAGCGAACTAACAGGGTCTCCGTGGAGTGGTCCTTACGAAAACCAGATTGAAAGATAGGGAGTATATCATTCCTATCAAGATAAGCAGGTAACTGGAAAGCAATTATCTTTTCAATTACTTTAGATAGAAAGGAGACGTTCGTTATTAGCCTAAAGTTGGCCGGATCAGACAAGTCCAGTCCTTCGCGTTTAGGAACAGGAACAAGAATGAACTTCTTCTGCGAAGGAGGAAGAAAAACCCTCTTGGAGACAGCGGTTACAGATGACTGTAAGGAAAGGAATAAAGAAGTAGACGAATTCGTGAAGAAGGAATGATGGAAGAGGATCCAGGTCGCAGGCTTTAGGAGCAGAAGCTAGGATGATTCGTCGTAGTTCCTCACTGGAGATCGGACTCAGGACTGAGAGAGACAGCATCCCGCAGGAGGAAACGCTGGCGGAGGAGAGCCAGCCGTGGCTTCGCGAACCGATCGAATCTTTGAGGCTCGCGGGATGAGACCGACTGGTGAGGTTATTGAAAGTCGCCCAGAGTTCTCTGGGCTCCTTGGAGTGATGAGTGATCTTATACTCCCAATATTTTCTCTCCTTCTCCCTGTATAGTCGGTGCATCTCAAGGACGAATTTCATTCGGCAGGCAATTTGGTACGTCTATAAAGTCTCTCGAGATGGCGAGCCTGACGTCGAAGTGTGCGACACTCGGCGTCGAACCAAGGCGTTAGCCCAGTGCGACGCCTCTTAGCCGGATGTGAAGGAAGAAGAGTGTTGATGACAGTCGTCAGAGATGCCTCATAAGTATCGAAGAGGTCGGCGACCTATGCATCGGACAGACTGGACGGATCAGCAGCGATGACAGGAAAATTGAGAAGTGCCTCTTGAAACGCCAAACGGTACAACTTCCGCCAGCTGCATACCCACCTCACGACGTGGAGCGGAGCCTCGAGGAGGAATGGCACAGTAGCGACGACGAGGCCATTGTCAGAGACGGTCGGAGGATGGATGTTGAGGTCGATCAGCGAGCTGTCGTCACGGGTGATGAAAACATCGAGTCATCCGCCGCTTTGATGGGTTGGTCCGGCAACATTCTCCGTTAGGTCGAATTGCTCCATGATGGCACCGAACTCCACCACCGCAGGCAGCGTCGGGTCCGCGAGATGGAGATTGAGGTCGCCAGCTATGATCACTTGAGTAGCCTACTATATAGAGCAAACTGCTCAAGTAGCGAAGTGAGCTCTTCGAAGAAGGCTGACGTAAGCGGCTCTGCACCCTGGCGATAGATGGCCAAGACGGTCCGCCAGGCGACGAAACTGAAACAGCGATTACCTAGATTCCTAGAAGGTAGCTGGGGGATATAATTATCTGTCACTGGCCCTGTAAATGACGTTTGGTAAGTCTTCATATACGTACATTCGTGACATACGCAGAAGACGTTATGTGCCCATGTATTTAAGAATATCTCTGACAGTGCATTGGTTTTCCGTCTCTTCTTATTGATTTCAATAAGTCAAACACCATGATGCTGCACAGGGTTCAGAACTCTCTGGCTAGAGAGATAAATATAATTTACGTCAAAATATGAGCATAGAGCTCATGTGTTCAAATCTTTGGTCGACATAGTGCTTTGCTCCAGCGTTAACAGGTATGCATCCCACTACTGTAAATTGGGCCCTGATCATTGTGTAAGATGTGTGCATCGCTATGCCAAAAGCGCTTCTACATCACGTCAACGTCGACATCGGAACAAATTCGACTTTGACGTGACGTAGATGCGCTTGGCCTTGTCTAAAACTGGTTGACTTGTAACTATTTACCAGAAACGATAATCATATGATACACGCGCTTTATCAAGGCAGGCTTGTGACTTGGCGACTCGCTACATCTACGTCAGTACTAACAGAAACTGGTGTTCACATTTAGGCCCACACTGCATTAAATATTTAAATTAAGGTAGGTTACACATCCAACATAGTTTGTACTGATAAGTAAAAAAACAAGTTTACTAACCGATTGCAACCTGAATTTCGCCCGACTGTAGTGATTGGATTTTTGCCGCTACTTCATTGTTCAACTGCGCTATCGAAGGATGAACAATTGACATTATTTCCTTTGTGTCCGTTTTAACAGTCGGAGGTGGGTTTATATAACTTTTAACATCAGCCTTTGGCATAACAGCAGGTGACATTTTCTTTGCATCCGTTTTAACAGTCGGAAGTGGGTTTATGTAACTTTTGACTTTAGGCTTTGGCGCAACAGCAGGAGGCATTTTCTGCGCCACGAGGGCAGCATCACAAGAAGTAGACTTGCCGAAATCTGAAAACCGATATATTATTGATGATGATTACGATGATCATAATAGGCCTAATAATAATAAATAATTATAAATATAATAGCAATAATAATAATAATAATAAAATAATAATAATAATAATAATAATAATAATAATAATAATAATAATAATTATTATTATTATTATTATTATTATTATTTTTATGCCCCGAGGTATACATGATCCCTCAGGGACTTGAATATTACTATTGTAGATGGGGTTGTCTGGAAATGACCCTACTCGACCCTACTATTATTATTATTATTATTATTATTATTATTATTATTATTATTATTATTATTATTATATTATACACATTTATTTCTTCATAAAGCCAACAAACAAACATGTTTTCAATATTTTGTAAGTCGTCATTGAGTCTCGGGCTACTATTGTTGCAATCCGAGGTGCCTAAAACAGACAGAGAGTTTCAATCTGTAGGGCGACTGATAGGCGCTGTAGTATATGACTGGTCTCACGCTGGTCGCCTGTCGCTGCAAAGATCCTGCCTCCGAGTTCTTGAACAAACGTCAGTTATTCTGTATGCCAACTGCATGCCTGAGGTTTCGACTGCAACAGGGACGAAATGATGGGACTGTGAGATAGCAGCATATTTGGTGGCTTCCGGTGGCACTGCCTCAATAGGACACTCTGCTCAGTTCTTCCGAGGTTGGGCTGGGAGCGCTCCTGAGTAGACTGTCTTGAAGGGGCGCTATATAAATCTACTGTAATACTAATAATAATAATAATAATAATAATAATAATAATAATAATAATAATAATAATAATAATAATAATAATAATAATAATTAGGATTCCTTATTACGAACTGCTTTTTCCGCTGCCGAACCTGCGTTTTGCGATGTTAAATGCTCGTAAGATGCAGCGAAAGTGTCTGGCACCGTGACATCCCACGCAGAGCAACGACCTCTCCGCCAAGGTATGATGGTGACTCCGTCAGGCCTTTTGCCGTCAGATCTGGAGAGGCCATTGGGCTCTTTGATGGCCGGTATTTTGACTCTGGTGAAGGCCCGCCAAATCACGTCGTTGATCATTCCATGCCGTTGCTGTCTTCCCGCTCCTTTGATGCAAGAGAATCCATGATGGCCGTTGGATTCTACTATGGCACCACATTTGAAAGTGTGTTTTTCACACAATGCAGTGCCAACCCGGATGCCGGATGCTATTCTTAGCGCCTCTCCTGACATCCGTAATCCTGCCGTTGTTATGGGAAGTGCATGAAGCCAGTCTCCAGAGTGTGACGATTGCACGGCTAACAACTTTCTTTTAACAGCAGAATCACTCGCTCTTTCTGATAGGCCTTAGTACAGTAGTGCATGTGAGATCAGTGTGCTGTCCCATTCTCATTGTATATGAGAATTCTGCTCGATGGGAGGAGGTGCGTTCGATCTTGATGACCACGAACCAGAAGCCTCCTCTACCAATGGATCTGCATTACTATTATTATTATTATTATTATTATTATTATTATTATTATTATTATTATTATTATTATTATTATTATTATTATTATTATTATTATTATTATTATTATTATTATTATTATTATTATTATTATTATTATTATTATTATTATTATTATTATTATCATTATCATTATCATTATCATCATTATTATTATTATTATTATTATTATTATTATTATTATCATTATCATTATTATTATTATTATTATTATTATTATTATTATTATTATTATTCTTATTATTATTATTATTATTATTATTATTATTATTATTATTATTATTATTATTATTATTATTATTATTATTACAATTATTATTATTATTATTATTATTATTATTATTATTATTATTATTATTATTATTATTATTATTATTATTATCTATTAATTATTATTATTATTATTATTATTATTGTTATTATTATTATTATTATTATTATTATTATTATTATTATTTTTTTTTTTAAATTTTTTAAGACGAGATATGATCCCTCAGGTGATAAAAAATTGTCCGGAGACAGAGATAATTATTTTAGTTGATGCTAGCTCAAGCTGCTTTGTAAATTACAGAATACGAACTAAGAAAACTATCTGTCAGCTCGCTAGTTCTGCACCTATTGCAATTTCTGTTGCGACCTTTCATTTCAAACCGAAAACAGTGTTTGAAACTGTTTACCCTCCTTCTTTTCATTATAATAAATTATTTTTAGTTCTCTTCAAATAACTTCGAAACATAATCAACTGTGGCTGTTCGTCCTGCCTGATCTCTTGCCTGATCAAACCTGACCAACCGCTTTTTTGACTGAGCGCCTGTGAAGTAGCTAGGTTACACGACTTAGCTCTTGAAGAAATTCAGAGGTTACTCTTTATTAGTGCAAAAAATTTTGCTTGAATTGAATTAATGTTACCGGCTGGTTCTTGAGCCATGAAGTCGTTTTTGAATTTTTCGTACAAGTCCTGAGTGTAAGCGACTATGTAAATCTGGTCCAACACAGAAAACTTAATTAAAACTAAACTGTAGAGTCTAACTGGTTAGGCCTACTGCTTGGTTGAAACCAGACTAATCAACTCGTTAGTTGATTGACGGGAAACCAAATCGTGTCCTTTAAAGACACACGCCTTCAACCCAACAACTTTTCAATTTATTCGAAGTATTTTAATAATGGTCTACTAATTATTAATATTTTAATAAAATTAATTAAATATTAATGCGCTGTAGATTCGTATGGACGAGGCTATCTCATTGGACAGATATTATAACTTATTATAACTAGGTAAGTACAATAGCTTTTCTCTTCTATATCCTATGGTGGAACTACGCGTCATTGGATGAGGGATGTACACAGGAATCGAATAAAGTTACACATGAGTAAAGGACAACTGTGGGGCGCGGTGGTGTAGGGGTATGTTCGGTGCCTTGCAGCAGGAGGGTTGTGGGTTCGAATCCACCTCAAGCCACCGCTTAGGGACCCTGGGCAAGTCCTTCATGCAATTGCTCATGCGCTTCGGCGTGAAACTCCGATTCAGTGTCATGGCGCTGTAGTCGGAAGCGCCTCTGAGTAGAAATCTTGAAGGGGCGCTATATAAATATCTGAAATGAATGAATGAATGAATGAACAGAGTCGGACACTGGATGCGTTGGGGATGTGGATGTCTTCAAACCGCCTTCACCTTAACTCGGCAAAGACTAAATTCATTTGGCTTGGCACCCGGCAGCAGCTTGCTAAGCTTGATTTAGCCACCCTTGCTGCTGAATTCCCCAGTTACACTTTCTCTGCTACTGTTCGCGACCTTGGCCTCATACTGGACCAAGAACTTACTCTTGCTCCTCATCTCCATAGTCTTAGCCGCAATTGCTTTTACCAGTTGCGTCAAGTCCTGCACCGTCGCACGGTCGCTGACTCCCAGTGCTGCAACCACTTTACTGTATTCCTTTGTCTGTGCTCGACTTGACATCTGCTCTTCTCTTTACTCCGGCCTACCGTCTGGTCGGTTGGCGTGCCTCGACCGGTGCTCCGCTCTGCGGCGCGCCTTATTGGCCGAATACCAAAATTCGGCCATGTGTCCAACTACATGCTGGAAACCTTACACTGGCTCCCTATCCGCCAGCGCATTGTGTATAGGATTGCCTCTCTGGTGTGGCGATGTCAGTTGGGCCTTGCCCCATCCTATCTGCGGGACCTCTGTCGTCCCGTATCGGGCGCCCAGGGTATACTCGCTCCCTTCGCTCCTCTGAGAGGGGGTGCTCACAGTCCCGTTTGCCCGCACAGCTGCTATGTAAAATCGTGCTTTCTCAGTGGTGGGCCCAACCGTCTGGAATGGGCTGCCCTTGGAATTGCGTCTGCTTCCCAGAACGCTCTGTGACTTATTCTATGTTAACCTGAAAACTGTTCTTTTTGGCCGTGCTGGAGTCAGGAGCACCTCTGAGTAGTTACCTTGAGGAGGTGCTATATAAATCTCCTGAATGAATGAATGAATGAATGAATGAACAGAGAACAGAGCAAAACGGTGTCTTTGGATGACTTTAACTGCCTGTCGGCCAAGTGAGTAAGAGGGTCAAAGGAGACGGACTGGGTTATGAAAGAAAGGTGAAGGAAAAGGCAAAGAACAGAGAATGACAATGCCGTTAGAATGGTAGAGCATGTTTAGAGCCTTAAAGCAGGACATCGAAGAAAGACTGTTAGTAGGAGATGTAGGCCTATTATAAGAGTCATTGTTTTTAACACTTACATCATTGAGTCGGTAGTGGACGAATCCAAAGGGACCTGAACACGGTGGGACCAGCGGATCACAGGAGTTGCCAGCACCTACTTCACAGTTGGTGCTGGTAGGTAATTTCATCGTTTAGTTACAGAGGAAATCAAGGCAAACACTATCCCAAGTGTCGTTACACAGAGTTCACACAGCAGGGTCGAACCCATAATAGTTGGATATGTATCGAAGCCACTATCAAATAAACTACCATGTCACACACATGGACGCACGCAAACACCTACAGTCCTACATACACAAACAAGTGGCGTTACCGTTTGGAAAACTGTGCTTTATGAACTTTTGTAACAGATGATGAGATGATACTATCACAAATCTAAACTTCGGCTGAGATCTATTTGCATTTATGCTATCACCTGAAGCTTGGATCCTCTCGTGGCCTCAGCAAAGCATCGAGATACATCAGTCTGCTTAAATTTGAGGTTTCCACAGCCAAGAGTTGGGAATGCGATGCTGGTCAACTTCTCCTCCTCGGCCTTTTTCAGACACGTCTTTATCAAAGCAGTAAGCAACTGGAAAACATTCCAAATAGTTTTTTAAACGCACCAAATTTAAAGAAAACACACTCTCAAATAAAAGAAACTCTTAGGCAAACATGAGCAATTGGAGCGAAGACTTGTGAAATTTTAATTGAACTACGCCATCTCGTATTTGAATCTAAATATTCAAAATAAGAAACCGAATCTTAAATGATAAAAATAGGTTGCGACATCTGGTTTGCTGCTTGCTAACTAATAAAAAGAATATTTTGTGAAACGCATAGTCATTGGCACTTGTACATTTGATCTACTTTTCTGTAACATATAAACTCGCTATCTTTCAACAGCAACAGTTACTGTGGAAGTTGCGTTATTGATTATACTGTTAATGTGGAGGCGCTAAGAAATCCCCGTCGACAGTTTAGCAGCATGACGTTCCCTTCCAGCATTTCCATGGGCTATTATTAGATGGACCCATGTGGTCTCTATACAGGTCCCATATGGAAATGGAAATTATATGGGCTCCATCTGGACACGCTGACAGGGTTGATCTAGAATGGGTGACAACCGAGTTTCACACAGATGACCAGATGCCATAGAGAGAGGAGAAATTACTGTAAACTCTAAACTTTTTAAAACCAATTAAGTCGCTGCCTGTATGGAGATCGGCATTTGGACAGATTTTAGCTGACACGATTTAATACACAAAGTGCAATCGTAAAGTATTTAGAGGGAGGAAGTGGGCCTTAGGCCTACTCTTGGAAGGACAGCTAATAATCTTTATTTATAGGTGATATTCATAATATTGGGTAGGCCTACCAGGCCCGCATTAACGGGGTGGGTGCTAAGGGTGCCGCAGCACTCGGGCCAGCAGTTTTAAAGGGTCCGCATTTTCGGAAGTGAAGAAATATGTGCGTTTGGACCGGTGGATGTCGGAGGGGCCTTTGGAAGGTAATCGTGCACAGCACCCTGCCCGCACTAGCCTTAATGCGGCCCTGATGGGTACCCGCAGAAATTTGTGCAAGGGGCAAACTGTGTAGCACAAAAGACATGCATTATCGTAATCGTAATCGTAGAATCCAAATTTCAGTGAGTCCAGATCAAGAGAGGAGGCAGAGCAGCTGCTAAGATCGTTTATGAAGCGAAGAATTGGAAGGCAGATGATCAGCTGAGTAAGGATAGGAACTGAAGATTCGCTTTTGATTGATCAACAGCGACTTTAGTAGAATTTACTATAAAAGGCAACAGTACTATCATGGGACTATAGAGTAGAGCCCTGCGCCGACTTCATAGAGTCGGCGGCGGCGCGCCGGCCATTTTTGGTCGGTGGCGGCGGCGCGCCGCCGACCAACAAAAATCGGCGGCGGCGGCGGCGCGGCGCGGCGAGGTCGGCGCCAGTGACGGATCCAGGAAGTTTATGAGGGGCCAAATGGGCGTCCGAACTTTTAAAATATTTTTAATTTCCACAGTGTAATGGTAGTTTTTCAGGCTGTCATCTGAACAAATTGCTCTATTAATTCAGTGCTGATAGGAATAATCTTTCACTCACAGTTAGGATGTAGTTTGAGTCGCGTTTGAGTTTGAATGCATATATTTGTTGAAAGTAATATAAAAACTAGAAAATACGTTCAATTTCCAAGAACGCCATAAGCCTTTAATGAACGAACTTCTGACCAGGACACAATTACCAGATGATGATGATGATGATGATGATGATGATGATGATGATGATGATGATGATGATGATGATGATGATGATGATGATGATGATAATAATAATAATAATACTCTTGGTTTATTCTTTCGAACAGACACACCGCGCAGTATGACTACAATTAATAGCATGAAAGAATGATCACAAGTTATTACATGAGTCGAATTTAACTGTTTTGCAGCCATGCAAGGCGCCCATCACGTCCTACTGCTCGTTTTACGAACGCCACCTGGCGAATGAAAGGCTGAGTCGACCTTCGGGAGGGTAGCTGGAATCGATCCCGCGTCGATGCGGATCTTTTTAGCTTCGTGCCAAACTGTTGCCATTACCCTAAAGTTTAAGCCCACCCTCCCATGGTGTATGACAAGTAAATTTTAATTATTTTCAATCTGCTAAACTTCTTTCAGCAATACCAAACAGTCTTCGTTTCATAGCAGTTTCATCCACAGCAGTTTAATGTGCAGATCGCAAATTCACTAGTAGAGATTAGCAATTTGGTCAAATTCATGCCTATCCAAAACGCTGTGTGATTTGGGTTTAGGTGACTAGAAATTTGATATATATATTACAAACTCTTGGAGAATAAGCTGCATGACAGGCTGAGTGTGTGCTAATTTGATGATGGATATGTATAAGCCTGCCTGATGATCAGATGGGATGACTCATTCACTGGGTGTGCGTTTTGTGAGTGGATGTTGCACATTGAAACTTGTAGTCTAAACGCTGAGAGAGAGGACACTTTGTTCACTCGGAGAATCAGGGTCAATTCAGGGTCATGCCAATCTTCCGTGGCCTGTAGAGGGTCTGTCTGTCTGTCCCCCCGGCCCTTCCCTACTTACATACTTTAACATAGACAGAACAGCAATACTTGGGGAAGTACGTTATTTGGGTTAAGAAAAGACCCAAACCTCGCCCATGCCACGCCCGTCGCCCGTTGTGGCAGCGCACCATGCCGGGCGTGTCTGGTCTTGAGGGGCGCCGGCATACAACCAGGAGGTGCGCCGAGGCGGTCCCCAGGCCAATGGCTTCATACGGCTTGTCTATCTGTCTGTGCCTGTGCCTCTGGCTGTCCCTGGCTGTCTGTCTCTGTCTGTGTCTACTTCTACCCACTGAAGCAGCAATTTTATCGTGAAATCATGCAAAACATGACAAATTCAACAAAACAATTAAACACATCAGCGTGGCATCGGCGGCGCGCCGACAAATTGTCGGCGGCGGCGGCGGCGGCGCGCCGATCCACAAAAATCGGCGGCGGCGGCGCCCAAAAATTGTCGGCGTCGGCGGCGCGGCGCGGCCAGCGCAGGGCTCTACTATAGAGGCGACATCTGGCGTTGTATGTCCCTGGCCCATGGCGCCCAAGGTGGGGACAATTTTCGCTCGGATCTGCCAGATGGGTTTGCACCCGAGTTTTGAGGCCCGGATGTACCACGTGACCAACCCACGCGCAGCAAGTCTATATGAATTCTGGCGATCAAGATTTGGCATTCTTGTGGGAACCAAGATGGCCTACGGGAATCACTGTGTTGTTGGTGATCATTTTCTGAGAATTTCGGTATGAGAGAATTACTTTCTTATTCTTATGTTCATTAAGGATTTCATTTCTCTATTTTATTATTATAGTTTTCATTTACCTAGCACTGGAGTTCGTTTCTTATATTAAATTACTTTTATATTAATCGAATAGTTTCATTCTTCTAAGAGCTAGTTCCCTGAGCAGATAACATTAGAACTCTCGAGCGAATCTCGGAGAGGTATCTTAATATGACAACATAGCTTCGTCATAGTACTGTAATTTCTTCTACAGGCCACGCTGATTCTACTATTATTACCAGAAAATTTATTTCTCTATAGGTTCTTGCAACATTAGTGTCTGCTGTTTGCAGATTGTATATAATCGGTCTAGACAAGTAGTTTAAGTCGATATACCTCAAGGCTCTTTTCGTTTCGCATATGTAACATAGCAACGTGGAAGATCTTCTTCGCCCGAATTGTTCCAGCTGGTCCAGTAACTGTCACATCGGTGCCAAATTTAACCGGAGCACCGGCGTTTTCAAACTTCTATTTTGAAACAAACGTCAATTCAGTGGAGATTCGGACTTCTGTTAGAAGCAAGAAAATCAGTCAGTCATTGCATCAGTTAAACTCTATTTTTGAAGTAAAGTCTTGCTAGACGCTAGTCTTACCTATTCCGATTGTTTTGTTTTGGTACGAGCGTACGTTATAACTGGACACCATGCAGCGATCGCCAGCAAGATGTTTATGCACGATTCATTTTGTGACTAAGAAGAAGTACTTGATACAGGCGGCAAGTCAAAGCGAGAAAGTGAAGATAAGACACTGATTACAATCACTACAGTTGGTATTGGAAAATTCCCCCTTACAAAGTTCAGAAGTGAACACTGAAGACTGGCAACAGGAAGCATTCAGAACCGTAAACAGTCTGGAGGAGCCTGGGAAGTTTAGAGAGAATGGCAGTCTCGATAAGAGAGTTGCAAACATGATGAGCAGAGAATTCCATATGGACGGTTCACTGTGAATGAACACCGGCCAAAAACAGGACGTGTATCAGGAACAGCATACTTTTCAAACAATGCTGATCGAAGAGAGGATCGGCCTCTACCAGAGAGCTACCGAACATGGTGCAACCACAGCTGAAAAGTATGAAGGAAATGTTTTGCAAGTGATTTATACCTGAGGAGTGCCAGCTAGAAGCAGATACGCTCAGGCACAGGAAGCCAGTGCAGAGAACGAAGAGCGATATGGTCTCGGTCTCGGATACAGTTGCGCAGCTCTGCGGCTCTAGTTAGAGTAAATAGTATACACTAAGACAGACCACAGAGTATGGAGTCGCAGTAGTCGAGCATTGTCAGAATAAGACTACATGCGTTTATTAGTGCTTTCATGGATGCTGAATCTCGAGTACGTGAAATAATATGTCTGATCCTTTTGAAGTGCAGCAAGTACGTTCGAGAAAGAACTTGCGGCTATTTGAGATTTTGTCGAGGTTTTGAGAGACTGTTCAGTGAAGTATGACTCCAAGATCCTCTGAACAGTAGATGATGGTGAAAATAAAGAGGAGGAGGTAAAGAGTAAAAGTTCGGAGCACATTCAAAGAACGGTCAAACCAGATGAGCTCGGATTTGTCATGGTTAAGTCTGAGGTACATTGATAGATTTCATAATACTGTCACCGTTTATCACAAGCATAGAGGCCTAGTTTTATTACTGTTCGACGTTTAAAACCGCTTATTATTTATGAACACTGTGTTGTGTTCTAATTTTTTTATGTTTCACGTTGTCTACGATTGAATATTTTATTTCAGTATGATCAGAAAAACTTTCATCACTCGGATGATATATAAGGTCTGATCAAGATTGGCTGACTTTCTTAGATATATGCGGGACTATAGTGATTGTGCACCAAGGTGCTATTGGCAATCGGTTTCTTAAGGATATTGTCACTAACTTACTTGATGCGAAAAACGTTTATTGTCAGGATACTTTATACTTTTTAACTGTGTTTATGAGATGCCTGTACACCAAAGTGCGATTAGCAATTGGTTAATAAAGAATATACTTACTTACTTACTTACAAACTTGTGATTCCGGTCATCATTGCGCTGACCAGTAACCAATCATTATGGGACCGATATACCGGGCTACGAACCACAGTATGGGTAGCACTGGTCTATTGCACTATGACTCGTACCTTATAAGTATTGCTTCTGTCATCCTGTTGATGTCTTCGTCAAAAATCTAAACTCCGAGATCGCGATAAAAAAATATGCATTTAAGGTATTAAGTTAACGAAGTGGCGGCTAGCAGTCGGTAGCTTAGCGACTGGTAGCTTAGCTTAGCAGTCGGTAGCTTAGCGACTGGTTTCGACTTGAGAGCTCGGGTATATTACACAGTAGCCCAGGGTGCTACTGAGTATACCCTCGTTTTTTGAGATGTTAGAGTTTACTGGGGCTAATTTTGCGTACCACACTTACTTGTACGTTTAGAAGATGGTTTGTTTGCAAGTCGTCTTTGCCTACGTGACTGCATCAGGCCCATCCTTCTGGTTTGGCTTCGGCGGAAGACGATAGACCCGATGGGTCATTGGAGTGACCTTCGATCGTTAGTCACTGGTGGCGCTTCAATCTACCGACCGACGCGCGACGAATGCCTGATCAACGTACACCTGGCGCCTCAACCAATTAGCCGGACTTGAGTCATTTTCTAGTACTTCTACCAACGAGGCACTGCTCGGTGACAGTGTCATCGTTTGCTACGAGCGCTGTCATCTGTCGTCTCTCTGTCCCATTGAAACAACCACGCCATCTGAGAACTTTCGACGGGTACCAGTTTATTAGTGTGTGCCCACCACTAGTGACTCTTCTAGTTAACTAACTAACTCTAGCTCGGCTCAACGGCTAATCTGTGTTACTTGTAAGCAGGTGCGTCCTTGACAACTGTATCTTTTGAATTAAACGAATATTGATTGAGCTATGTTTGCTAACACAAAAATGTTATGTTCGTAATGACATTTAATATGACATGATATGGGTTAGCACAGAGATCGCCTCTGATTTACTTTGCTCTTTGAGGGGCGCTAAATAGATATCCAATTACAATTACAACTACATCGTGCCTCATAGGTCTCGCTGAAACTGAGAAACTAAGAACTAGGGGTCTACTCCTACCTTTTGCAACGTTTCCCGTCCGGCCTTGAAGAAAGACAACGAGACAGCGCCTGCATCCTTCAGGCTGTTCGTTTTCAGCGCAATGGTATTCACTAGAGCGTCTGCCTGCCACAAAGAATAGTTTTATGATAATTATAATGTGGAGGCGGGTTCGAACTCCCACTGCGGTTGCTAACCCGCAGCGTTTTTGGGTTCTACATGTACAATCCTCCCGTCGTGAGCCTGTAATTTTATTAACTTCGTTAGGATCGGTTCAAATCTCCATGCTTCCCCTAACGTAGGTCATAGCAAGGTAGTGCCTATTCTTCCGAATGCTCGGAAATCTTGACAATTCCAAATGCTCGGATTTCTAGGCAAGGACGGTCCTTTAGCCGCGTTGGGTACATAGAAGATTTCCACTCGCTACGCTGGCTCCCAGCGCGGGCCACACCTCACTATCGTTAGGAATTATCGAGGTGCCAAGGGCGGTGGTGGTTAACCCTACAGCTGCTGGTCTATCGCAACTTGTGTCCGAGTTTGTGCTAACAGGATTCATTTCAGGAAAGGAACCTTACGAGCTATTTGAGATTTTGTCGAGGTTTTGAGAGACTGTTCAGTGAAACATGACTCCAAGATCCCCTGAACAGTAGATGATGGTGAAAATAAAGAGGAGGAGGTAACGAGTAAAAGTTCGGAGCACATTCAAAGAACGTTCCATTCTTTCAAACATTCCAGACATATAATCCATTTGCTCGGTCTGCTCGTCAGCCATCGCAAACAGTAGGCCTACTCGTTCAGAGTCAGTTTGTTGTCTCGGTAGACCTCCTGTAGTTTTACATTAAGAGAAGATGAAATGCCATCCAGTCTATTTAACAATACGTCCAAAGCGGACCCTGGAAGAGGGAAAGGTGACTTTCTCCCTACCTGGCCCTCTTCTAGTTCTTCTTCTTCTCCCTCTCTACCGTGAGAAAGAAGTTACGCTGAGACATCTTAGTTAATTATAAGAATTTTCAAAGCGAAGGTTACCGTTGCAAGATTACATCAAGCAGATTAAACTACTGTTCTGACTCGTACAGAATTACATATAACGACATACAAATTAATTATAATCAACACTCACGAAGAACTCTGGAATTACACTCTTCCTCAAATTTGCTTCTATTCCTTACACTTATCTTTACGCTATGGAATAGCATGAATATCGACTTCTGCACCGATAAACTAGCGCATCAAGAGCAGCGGTGAGGCAGGGAACTGCCACTTGAAGTCTTCCCAGCCTTATAGCATTTTCGACAGCAAATTACGAAGCGAATGTTTAACATGTCTTGTCTTCAACCATCCTCGATCCGAGGGTTGGTCGCTCCATGGGCAAGTCTTCTCCACCTTTTTATTTGATGTGTTTGACTGTCCATGTTGCTGATTGGGAAAGTAAGGTGGTAGGTTCCCACGTCTTTCCACCTCGCAGTGGTTGATCATTGTGACAACTCACTATGATCGAACTTTTCATGTGTAAGCCGTTAATGATACCTCAATTCATTTTCCGCCTTACCATGATACAAGACCTGCTGCTGCCCAGGCCTTTGCCGCCCACGTTAGCCAACCTTTCAGGGTTCCTGCAGAGCCTTTCCACCTCGCGTAGCGCCCTAGGTGGTACTTCAGCTTGGCCTTCACCACTGATGGCATAGCCTCTGCAGGCAATCCCCTACTGAGTTTAACATGACTCCGCCAATTTGCTCTACCAACCATGGATCGGCGAAAATACAGCCTTATATAATATTATTGTTGAGGACCTCTAGGTATGAGGTGCCGCTAATGCAATAATTCTGTTCGACTGCACTGTTTAATTATTGACATCGAGAGCACAGTGAGGATGACGATTTGGTGTCGAGTACTATGGCAAGTGCACTAGATAACTTGGTAAATCGACATCGTATGGAGCGCCATTGGCTCGATACGGACCGATATTGTTTTTGGGATTTAGTCCTCCGAAATGCATGGCTAGATTGGCAAATCAAATAAAAAATCGATGGCGAGTGACTCCCAGATCTACCAACATCACTGCCATCTTTTAACTCTTTTTTCAGAGTGACTGTTCTGTGCCATATATTTGCCGTTAGTGTTCGTTCTCTCCGAGTATTGTTCATGAGGACCCGCTTCCTTACGAGAGGCAATAATGCTATTTCTTTGGATCCAACTCTGCCTCTACAGCAGTAGGAGTGAAACGTTCTGTAACAATAATTGTCTTCGTCTTTCCGCCCTAGCCACATGGCTAACGAGAAACGCGTCTTTCCACTATGAAGCGTCTCTGGCCAAAACTAAGCAAAACTTGATCTGTTCTTTGTGAACGAGCTATTGGGTTGCTTGACTTAAACTTCAGAATCCTCTCTTCGTACCTGTTCGTTCTGCTCAGACTCATATAGTTTTGGTCTCAAACTAAGATTTTCAGTCTGTAGATGGCTTAGCCACCATACATTGCCTATCTCAATGGACTGTGTGATGACCTGACTACAGCTAGCCTATAACTGCCCTATAGAAGGTACTATTCGTTTATTTCTAAAATGTAATAAAAGTTCAGAAAGTTAAACAGTTTACCAATAACTTGAAAATGTCTAAACAATTGGCGAGATTAAGGCTAAAACGTAAAAAGCACCCCATGTCGTCTCACTATAGACACAGTTGTCGCGAATGTAGCATTATTCAATGTTCTAATGGCAACTTTCAACACATGTAAGCCTAATATACAGAGGTGAACCCTAGTCAAGTGTACTCCTGCATTTCTAATGATGTTTTTCGCGTGTACTGTCGGAGAAATACAATATTGCAATCAAATATTATTAAAGCTCATGTGGTTTCACTTCGCTAGATTTGTTTAGAAAACATGCAATACTTTATAAATATAAAGAAAAATTAGTATAACGTTGTTTCAGAATCCAGCGCTGTTACTTAAAAGCTAACTTATGCAAATATTCAAATAGGTAGATTTAGATTTGGGACTTACTGCAAAGGTAGCAATGTCGCCTTTGACCACGATGACTTTAGGCTGCGCTGAAGCTTCATCAGGTTGACTATTAAAATAAATTCGTTTCATTTTCATCAAAGGCTTCGTTAGGATAAAGCAGTGGAAGGTCAAGAAAAGTAAAGAAAAGTAATATAAACGTTCATACCGATGAAGCATAGGCTATTATATACATTGCAACGAATTGTCAGTTTCATTATTACCATCTATCGGAGCACGCACGCTATCTTTCTGTATTTCCATCACCTCTCCGCTCTGTGCTTCCTACTCTCCCTCTTTCTCCCTCTCCTATGTTTCTCCTCTTCTCATTTCTTCTGTTCTCTTCTTTTCTCTCCAGCCACCATTATCCGTTTACCTTTCGTCGTTTCCGTCTCTTGTAGACCTAATGTTATGCGATGTATTATAGTTGTAAAAACGACCATCTGTAGAGCACATTAGGTAGCGAATAATACTAGCGATGCTACTTGGAGGACGTTTTATATTGTCAGTTGTGAGCAGGATTGTCAGCACAGTTTAGCAAAAAACGCAATTTAAAGTGGCTGTTTTTAAATTGCCCAGGATCGTGGCTTCAGACCTTTGTTCCTTCTGATCTCTCCCTTCTGTTTCTGCACTCTCTGTCACTCTACTCTCCTTCCCAACTGTCTGCCATTTCCATACTCTCGTTCTCCACTTCTTTCTATCACCTTGCTCTCATCTCTCTCTCTCTCTCTCTCTCTCTCTCTCTCTCTCTCTCTCTCTCTCTCTCTCTCTCTCTCTCTCTCTCTCTCTCACACTCACTCACACACTATCTGTCTCTCTCTCTCTCTCTCTCTCTCTCTCTCTCTCTCAATTTTCTACCCTCGGCTCAGCTTTACCACAATTTAACATGATGACCGCATCTGATTAAATTTAGATCACGCAAACCCTGTTTCTATGGAGAAGCTACAAAATCTGCGTTAAAGAATCATTGCTGCATTTTTGTTTCTCATCTCTGAAAAAGAAAGGACTCCTAATAAATGAGCCATCAATACGTGTTACCTCAATTTGTAGTCAACAAACCTTGGATATTGATGGGTGAGAGGCAAATGCTGTGATAATTCGCTGTTCTCGTTGTGAAGCAGTATTTTAATGGAAGCAATCACGGCGTCGACGTCTTCCTTGCGACCTCTGACCAAAACCCTGGAGGATTTAAAATCATTTATCACTTGGACCATGAAGTTCGCATGAAAATTTTCCACCGTCTTGTTCCACTTCAATGATTTGAGACAAGGTAGGATGGTGTCATCAAACGTAATCATCTGGGTGATGACAATTTGATTAAAAAGAGTTGTCACTGAATCTAAATGGCTCTCATCTTTCGTCAAAAGATATGTCACTTGGTCCTTGGTGTAAGTGGTTGCTGGAAGACCAACCTTTTCGAATTCCTCTGCGATCCAATGCTCTCCCTTCGCTGTGCATAGAAACCCACCTTCCTGACTAACCTCGCAGCTGACTATATCACAGGCAACTTGACTTATATTTGTGGCGATATCGGTAATAAAGTCATCATCTCCCACTAAGGTCACCTTTCCGTGTTCCTCGTCGCAAACGATGCTACACGGCAACTCTGTGATATCGAATATTTTTCTTTTCATTAAGACCTTGAACAGTCTTATATTTTCTGGTGGAAGCGTCACTTCTTTTACCGTGTCATCACTACGAGGGCTTCCAGTGGACATGTTTTTCTTTAGGAGACATCAAGTGAAAACCTGTAGCGAGAATCAAATGATTTCCGAGCCAGTTATGAGAGGCTGCAATTAGTAGTACCGACAAATAAGTGAATTAGAAGTAGAAAACAGAAAGAGAATTTGGGACATAGAAAAACTGAAAATGGTTTCACACGAATAAGCATAATATACGGTGGGTCAACGGGTTGGAGATGTAAGGCAAGGAATAGTGTATGAAAAAATGTGAAAATGAAAAATGTTATTACAACTGAGGCGAAGAGGATATTGGAATACATGAATTGGCTTGAACCAAAGAAACTGTGGGTTACAGATTAAATCATAAAGAAAATGGAGAAGAGAATAGAACTAAGGAGAACCACTGAGAAAGCTAAAGAACAGTGGTGGGAAGAATAATGTACAATGCTGCAGGATCTTCAACGACAGAGGCGATCCGATAAAGTATATAATAAGATACAAGAACTGACGGATAAGGGTAGCCGGGATAGTTGCGGCCAGTGGCGTACTTGAACCAAAGAAACTGTGGGTTACAGATTAAATCATAAAGAAAATGGAGAAGAGAATGAAAGCGAAGACCCAAAGCACTGTTAACTCTTTTCATTTATTATTTTCTTTGTATGGTTTATGCTTAGACATGTAACTGGGTGCGGTGTGCCACCCAGATTTGTCTCTTTTTCAAATAAAACGAATATATATATATACTGGCAGAGACGAAATACAGACGACTGAACAACGAACTAAGGAAAACCACTGAGAAAGCTAAAGAACAGTGGTGGGAAGAATAATGTACAATGCTGCAGGATCTTCAGCGACAGAGGCGATACGATAAAGTGTATAATAAGATACAAGAACTGACGGATAAGGGTAGCCGGGAAAGTACTGCGGCCAGTGGCATACGGAGCTGAAATGCCGCCCGGGGCGACGGCACAAAATGCCGCCCTTGGACAATTAATTTTGGATAATGCTATTTTCTCTAAGAGTTTGCACTTTGCGTGACAACCGTCGATCTTATTACATATAGACCTACGCCTACAATTTTATTTTATGAAGTTGATAGCCTGTCTGGATTTATCACTTTTCACTGAAGTTTTTAATAATCCGCTTTAGCTATAGCCTACATTTTCAACTTACTGAAAGTTATACTATTAGATAGGCTTAATAAAACATTTTATTGCATGAGTTGCGACTGTCGCTGACTCGCCGCTTCTGTTGCGTAGCCTATGTGGAAGAAACAAAATATCGGCGCATAGCTGCAGCACCACCTAGGCCTACTTTTTTAAATGTTCTCATTTTCACTGCGCTTCCTACATGTATATTCAGCCCAACTTAGCTCACCCTCTTACTCATTCTCATTCGTAATGAATGAATGAATTTTGCGAGTGCTGTGGTTAATACGAATGGTCTGTGGGGACTCGTTTTATAGACGACAAAGAGGAGAAGAGAGTATTGAATTTTGCCCAGATGTAAGAAGAAGAGTGAAATGAAAAAAGCCTAAGAAGTTGTCTCAGCTAAAAGCTAAATCTCAGCTAAATTTGACTAAAACCAAATATTTGAATCATGGAGCCTCTATTAAACCACCAAGAATTTACTTCAGGTCATCTCACCTGTAGCGGATAGCGACGTCTGTTTTCTTGCAATCCAATTTCCAAAGCTCGGATGTTTTCGATGTCTAATATTTTAAGCTATAGTCTAGCCGTTGAATTGCTCATCCAGAGATGGTGAATATCCACAATTAATTGTTGCAAATCTAAAACTTAAGCGAACTTGGCAAATCTATTCCCGATGCTTGATATTTGCTGTGTCCTGATAAAGCATAAATGCGTGAAAAACAATACGTATCGTCTACAATTGTCACCAAACACATTTACTGGATTTTATTTCTTTATCTGCTTTTCAGATCTCAGCACCATTAAATGAACTCTCTGTCACGACCTTCAGAAGAAGGTCTCTAGGTCTCTAGGTCTCTCTAGGTCTCCTCTTTTATGTGGCGCATATCGCATTTCAGGCAGTTGATCTCAAATCACAGGTGTTGGATCTCTGATCCGGATAGATCCGACTGAATTAACTAATGCTAAAGTCTTGTCCTTTCTCTTCTGAGCGTCTTAGTAAAAATAGATGATCGCGATTAGGCCTATATCAGTCAAGTGAAGAACACTCCGCTGATCTATTAAGTAGATTTATTATCCTTGACTAGAGAGCATCAAAGTTTGCTAGAACACTAAAATTGCATGGGAAACCCCTAAATGAAGAGAATCTCATAATTATGTTAAAGTATGTATCGCATGATCTAGGCCTACAGTTAGCCTATAGGTTTGCCTAAAAGAACATATAGGCAAAACGGCGCGAGTGTCAGCACAGTTAGTGACCAGCCGTTCGAAATGTATGTATACGTATGAGTTATAGTCATAGGTTTGTCTAAAAGAACATTAACTAAGACGGTACTTCACGAGTGGTAGCACAGTTAGTGACCAGCCTGCGACGCCGGCCCCATTATAAAGAGGTTGGGATGGGGTGAGGCAGAGGATCTGAAGAACCTTTAGCAGAGTAAAAAGGAGCACCATTGCTGGTGTCTGGGGAAGCCCCATATGCTGGAGATTTGTCAGTTGTAACAAATATTTTTGTGTTTAAAAATTGAAGTTCTGAATTTCCCAGTTTCACTGGCATATTACTACAAGACACGTTGACATTACAATAGCTCTAGGAAAAGATGCCTTCTATAAAAGAAGAGAATTAACGAGTGGAAAGCTAAATGAGAATTGAATTAATTATCAAGTCCATGATATGGAGTGTGGTGCTATACGGCTCTGAAACATGGACTCTGAGGAAAGAAGACATCAGAAGATTAGAGGCCTTCGAGATGTGGATATGGCGAAAACTGGAAAGAGTCAGCTGGATGGAACGCAGGACAAATGAAGAGATACTACAAAAGGTGTACGAAAAATCCATGATAGGAATTGATGCCTTTTATACTTGAGTAACATGCGGGTCAAAATTATTATTTCGACCGAACGTTAAGTTCTTTGAAGTGAATACTGTTGATGCCTGTAAGTAATTGTCCTAATAAGTTTCTTGATTGGCACTGATTGTATTTGTCTAAAAACGACGAATGTTGCTGCTTATTTTGCGTTCGGTGTGTTAAGCTTAAAACTAAGAATGTCCATAACTAACGACTACAACCGAGTATGTCGGTTTATTAGCGGCATATGACCAATAGTCCTATGACCAATAGGCCCTATGACCAATCGTCCATATGACCAATCGTCCTATGATCGTCCTGACCAATCGTCCTATGACCAATCGTCCTATGACCAATCGTCCTATAGAACCGTTTATGCAATAGCAAATAATAAACAGTTATGAACTCCAGTTGTTTGCATAAACGAGCGATTACAATTATATGGCCATTACTTTCTTGTTTGCCAAAGGGCAAGGCGGTTAACTTTATTGTGAAAGCGGAAGAAACGTACTACTCTGAATAAGAAGACTCAATAGAGAGTCAACGACTAGCATTCAAAGTTCAAGAGAATATTTGCCATCATTGTACCTTAAGAAGAACCCTTATCGTCGTTATGATAATCTCTGGCAGTCCTCTGGTTAGATCGTTGCCGTGTCCACAGCTACACTTGTCAGCCGTTGCTACAACACTGAAATTTATTATTTGATTCTCTGATAATAATCTCTCTGTCTGTGTGTGTGTTTGTCTCTCTCTGTCTGCCTCTGTCTCTGTCTGTCTCTATCTCTCTCCCTCTGTCTCTGTGTGTCTCTGTCTCTGTCTGTCTCTGTCTCTTTCTTTCTCTCTCTCTGTATGTCTGTGTCTCTGTCTGTCTGCCTGTCTATCTGTCTCTGTCTGTCTGTCTGTCTCTCTCTCTCTCTCTCTAGTCTTTCCCCTCCAGTCTTTCCCTCTAGTCTCTAGTCTTTCCCCCATTTCCTCCCCGCCTCGGTCTTTCCCTTAGCGTAGGCCTATTATAAGTCCAATAACTCTAATATGTAGGCTACACAAGTGCAAATGTTTATTATGCGTAACTCAGAGTTGCTTACATACACAAAACTATTATCAGCGTTGGTTTTGTACGCGTGGTTCTGCTTTATCGGTCTAGATTTACACCCAGATTAATGTGTATTCAATCTAAGATAAGGAATGCACCCAAATTGTGTACCTTATCTAATATAATCGAAGCACAGAATAAAGCAGAACATCACTTCGCAGTGAAACTGAACAGGCTTCGTTTTCTTGGCAGATGTTCAGAAGTAAAATCGCACTAAATGAGTACCTGCGCATGCTGGAATGGCAGGTATGTCGTTGAATTGGTGTGGTCGTGTTTGCGCCTCGGCCGAATGACCCTTTGACCTTAGGATTATCCTCTCCCTTTATGCTTCTAAGGATTTGCATAGAGGCGTGTACACAAGTGTTGTTCCATTTCCTTTATGCTTCCGAAGAGATTCTATTTCGACGTGCAAAGACTTGTGCTATACCCCCGTTTTACCACCCCACTCAGTTGGAGAAGTCAAGTGGAACCCAAAACGATCAAGGAAGACCGCAGTAGTCAACCGCGGGTTTACAGGATATAAAACAATGACATGGCATTTGAGTTTCGAGATAAAAAAATTAATATTAACGACTCGAAAGAATTAATTGAGATTGCTGGAAGAACAGCCGGCCAGCGAAATGCAAACTTCGGATCTGCCAATTTTAGAAAGCCTAGATGCTCTGATGCAAAGATCCTAAAAGGTGCTAAAATTAAATCGTATCGTATCGTATCTGAGAATTTGTAAAACGCCTCTTACAGTACTAGCTATTCAGAGACGTTCTCAGCGTGACAGCCCTAGGAAATAAGAAAGTCTTCAAGGGATGAAGGTGGGACCCCGACTAAAATCTTATTGCGGATTGAGGGGGAGGTCATTCGGGCTAACACTAGATCTACGACACCTTCCAAACTGTTCTCAGTTTCACCAACTGTTGAAGACTGCATTCTTCCGTATGGCCTGGGTCGGGAGCGCCTCTGAGTAGGGATCTTGAAGGGGCGCTATATAAATTCCGATTGATTGATTGATTCCACATAGAAGGGCCCACGATGGCGAAGGCACGGTGCTGGGCCGTGACAGTCCTTGCCCGGGGAACTAGGAGATCAAGTCGATCCGCAGACCGGAGAGGGCTGGAAGAGAAACCGCAGATAGAGGTTTGCGCATTAAGTCACAAAGATATAATTTAGGAGCTATGCCCAGTTGAGTTCTTAAGACTAAGAACAGTACCTTGTATTGGATACGAGAGGCAACTGGGAGCCAGTGTAGGACATCAGTCATGTAGGTGGAGATGTGAGAGTAGCGAGGAAGACGTGCGATGATGTCTTGCATGGCTTGTTATATGCAATTAAAGCGCAGCCTAACGAGCTTCGCTTTCAAACTCATAATTATGATGTTCCTTAGCTGACCATAGCATAACGTACTTCGCCATAACATATACCTACCTTACCTTATCTTACCTCACCTTAATTTACCTTATCTACAGCGAAGAAATATATTTCTCAAAATCTCTGATGAAATTAACGTAAAATTGACGTCATAACACTCGTTACTTGTATTCAATCAGCCCCCAAGGTTATGTGACGACTGCCTGGGTGGATCCTTCTCTCTATTTTTCTGTCTGGTACCTATAGGATAGTGACTATATGTATGTTTAGAAAACAATCGCCAATTCAGCTGCATGTTTGTTCGCTATGCGTCAGGATATGCCCAAAGTGGTGTGAATAGGCCCTATGCCTTGATTGATACGCTCAGAAACATAGCAACAGATGCATATACAAAATTTCAAATATATTTTCCGATTCGTTCTGTTCCGGGTTTTGTATTGCCATCTATCGAAATCATCATCACCTCCACCATCACAATCAGCATTATCGCATATTGTATCTTCTAATATGGACCGCATTAAGGGTTGTGCGGACTGCATTAAGGGTTGTGAGGGCCCGGATGCTGTGATTACCTTCCAAAGGCCCCCATCTGACAACCACCAGTCCACCACCCACATATTTATAAAACGCAGGCCCCTAAAAACTGCGAGCCCAGGTGCTACAGCATCCTTGGCTCCCTAATTCGGACCTGCTTCTAATGTTAGTAGCAAGAGTCATGTGCGTGTCACTGACTCGAGCAAAATTAGAACGGTCTTTCGAATTCTGTTGCTTACAGCCAGTCTCCAGATGGCGCCAGATGTGTCATTGTGGTGCACATAACGATCAGGCCCTAGGCCTTACACCTCGCTGATATTGAAATCTGACGGAACAAAACGTTGTAGCAATGATCTGCCATGCAGGAAACATATTTCCTATTTCTGTATTGGCTTGGAGTCATAATGACTCTAGCAGTGCTTTTCTACATCAAAATTAGGACTCGGTTAACTGACGGAGGCTCTGGCACTGTCCAACTCTAGGTTAACACTTTAACGACGTGCTGCATTCATTTGTTTTCCCAGTCACTTGGAGTCATTTAATGGGTCTATGCTTTCAGCATAGAACGAGTATGCGCATATTACGAATATTAAGATTTTTAGAAATTGACGAATATTGACGAATATTAAAACTGGCCAACGAATATTAAAATTTGTATTCTTTTAATATTTGAAAAATCCGGGAATATTAGTAAAAATTCGCATAAACACTAAACATCATTGGAACGTCAATCTTCGGCACTGGAACATAATAAACCTACTGGCGTTATCCATAACACAACATAGCTTAAAATTAGATAGAATTACCGAGGGCGTGGGTTTCTGAGATACGAGAGACAGACTGCAGAGATAGACGGACAGAGTGGGAGATCCGGAGATGGATTGTAGAGAGACAGAGACAAACTGAGTGTGTGTGTGTGAGAGAGAAAGAGATCACTATTAAAATTTAGCGCGCAAATGATAGGCCTACTTTTTATAGTATTATAGTGTTACCAAAACCGTTGTGTGAGCATCGGTGCGTGCTCTATAGGTTCCCGGGTCCTGATTATGGTCGGATTTTTACAGAGTTAATCCAGAGTAGGGAAAGATTTTGGGTAGGAAGCCTAAACGTACCAACATACGGACCACAGAACTAAGTATAGCGCTGCAAAACCACTGCATATAATCTTAAATTAGTATTCTTAAATTAGTTCGTAAGCAAAGTGAAAACAGTGACATCATCAACGAATATTTACGAATATTTACGAATATTAAAAATGTCCTAATATTCACGAATATTTACGAATATTAAAGCCTGAAGTCACGAATTCTCGTTCTATGGCTTTCAGTAGCTTACACGTCGTTGTTAAAGTAACCCTAATCGTAAATCTAAATTATTGTTATCATGATCATGCATTTATAAAATCGCTTCTATCTAGCGATCAAACATCAACGGCGCAGAGAGTTCACTTACTCCTACGCAGTAATCGCATTGCACGTTACGTGGCGAGCGCTCTAACCAATCGGCAACTGTGCCCCGAATCTCCAACAAATCGTTTACCGTATCCAAGATCTTCAACAAATCGTTTACCGTATCCAAGATCTTCAACAAATCGTTTACCGTATCCAAGATCTTCAACAAATCGTTTACCGTATCCAAGATCTTCAACAAATCGTTTACCGTATCCAAGATCTCAAATCAATCGTTTACCGTATCCAAGATCTCAAATCAATCGTTTACCGTATCCAAGATCGTTTACCGTATCTCTTCAACAAATCGTTTACCGTATCCAAGATCTTCAACAAATCGTTTACCGTATCCAAGATCTTCAACAAATCGTTTCGTATCCAAGATCTTCAACAAATCGTTTACCGTATCCAAGATCTTCAACAAATCGTTTACCGTATCCAAGATCTCCAAATCTCAAACCAATCGTTTACCGTATCCAAGATCTCAAATCAATCGTTTACCGTATCCAAGATCTCAAACCAATCGTTTACTGTATCCAAGATCTCAAACCAATCGTTTACCGTATCCAAGATCTCTAACCAATCGTTTACCGTATCCAAGATCTCAAACCAATCGTTTACTGTATCCAAGATCTCTAACCAATCGTTTACCGTGTCCCAGATCTCTAACCAATCGTTTACTGTGTTCCAGATCTCTAACCAACCGGCAACCATTTCGCGGATCTCTAACCAACCGGCAACCATTTCGCGGATCTCTAACCAACCGGCAACCATTTCGCGGATCTCTAACCAACCGGCTACCCTGACCCAGAATTCTAAACCTCTGAACGAGAAGTGTAACGCTACATTCCTTTCTCACAGAATTACTCGAGGGAATTTTTCGTGTTCGTGCTTAATGCCTTAATCCCGCTTAAAAGTTGGCCCCACTTGAATAGAGCTGAACCTCTGCCTCACATCGCTACCGTATGGTCTCGATCCTGCTCATGCCAATGAACCAACCGGCAGAGATCCTTCGCCACCGCTGTCCGTTTTAATGAGTTCCACGCCAGTCCGTGCCGAGTACCTTAATGACGTTTCAGCCACTCAACGGACAGCGGTGGTGAATGATCTACCCCGATCAGCTCACTGAGAAATGATTAAGATCGAAGCCATTATACGGCCGCTATAGAATACCGAGTACCTTTATGTTTAAGCCGTCGCTGCAATGGCCCAGAGTTACGCCATAGCTCTCAGAGGAGATCCGAGTGGTTATTAGAGCAGTACCCCATTTAACATTTCTCTTGGCCACGTCGTTGTTCGTCAGTCTGGTTTGAATGAGGATTGCCTGATAAGAAACACCTTGCAGTACAAAGTAATGGACTTTTTCTTGAGCTCCGTCTCCTACCTAGAAACTCTTCAACTGCATTCTACATGTATACCTCTGTGAAAGCTATACTCCTTTCAGCCGTGGTTGGGCAGGGAGCGCCACTGGGGAGTAGATATCTTGAAGGGGTGCTATATCATGTTTCTTTGATTGATTGATTGATTGATTGATTGATTGATTGATTGATTGATTGATTGACTGAAAAATCCTTTAAAATCTCAGAAAGTAAGACATCAACGCTAAGAAAAGGAAAAAGGTTGTAACGAACGTTGATAAGCCTTAGAATATCGCCGACAATAATTTCTGAACGACGAAAACGCTCTCGTTAATTTCTTGTCGGCGAAGTTTTGACCTCGCCGCTTCAAAATAATTATTTAAATCGACAACTGATAGCTTTAAGCAAAACCGTTGCAGGGAAACTCTAATCCATGACCCAATATATAGTATAGCACAATCAGTTTTCGCTACTGACTCTCACCTGAATAACTGTCAACATAATTTCACAGACTGTTCACCTGTCTCATCTTTTCCATTCTCTGGTATGTGGGGTCGTCTACCCCATCCCGTGGGGTCGTCTACCACCCAATAGAGTCGTCTACCACCCCGTGGGGTCGTCTACCCCCACCCCGTGGGGTCGTCCACCACCCTATGAGGTCGTCTACCACCGCGTGGAGTCGTCTACCACCACGTTGGGTCGTCTACCACCCCGTGGAGTCGTCTACCATCCTGTGGGGTTGAAGACTGGACGACCATCAGGTGTTTGCTTAGTGTTCAGTCCATCGTTCTCGACCCCTGTTCTCTTCGGCGAGATACGTGAGGATCGTCCAGACCGTTCCATCGTGTTCCAGTCAATTTCCCGGTCCTCCATCTTCTTCAGCTTTTCCAGAAGTCGTCTCCAGATGTCTCCCCGACCGATTCTCTTCCGGAGCAGATCCTCTTCTTCCTCCTCGTCTTCTAGGTTCGGGTTTTCGAAACCATCGAATCCTCGGGTCCCCGTAAAGTCGACATTTCTGTTGCGTGAAGTATCCCTCTGTGTTAGGAAGGAGGACCAGAGGAATGGACTGTCATCCACGCGGCGGTCTCTCGAGGTGAAAGCTGGATCGATGCTTGCCAGGATGATGAAGGATGCCAGAAGGAGTGGCAGGCTGGACGCTGCGATTCGGTGGAGAACCATCAGACCTAGAAGACATTTATGCAGAACGACTCTTGTTTGTTTATCATTGCACAAATTTAAGTTGATCCATTCAATTCATCTTTCGATCTATCAATCAATCTATCATTCTATCTATCAGAAGATGATATTTTTCGTATTGATTCTATGTTGGCCTATTTTGTAATTTATCATTTGTCATCTTCTTCATCATCATCGTCATCATCATCATCATCATCATGGGCCCTAGGATATTATTCAGTAGTCTAATGTTACTCCGATAACTATGTCGCCGCTGCTGGAACAGTGATTTAAATCCATTAATTTAATTTAATTTAATTAAATTGTGACTGGTATTATTGTTTTCTGTAATGGGTTGCGGTGTGCCAACCTAATGATTCTTCAATAAACGAATATTATTATTATCATTATCATCTTCTTCTTCTTCGTCATCATCATCATCATCATCGTTATTGTCATGATAATATTTATCATGATATTTCATCACCACAGTTATTACAGAGTATTTTAACAATAGATAGTATCGTTATTCATCATTATAGTCATCTTCATCATCGACATAATTGTAGTAGTATTCATTATTAATAACAAAATAATAGTATACGTCTATTCTAATAGCTGCAGGCCTACCTGTTGACTAAGCTGTCAGTTTGCGCGACGACAAAGGCTGCGACAGTGATCAAGACCGACGACAACAACGACAACCAACCGATAAAGCAGATCTACTCGTAATGATTAAGTCACAGTAGTCGTTGCGAAGGCTTTACATCTGCAACCGATCACCAAGAAGCGTTCTACGATGTCCTCGCCTGAACCTTTAAATACCAGCTTAAGTAAAAACGACGAATGGGCTTAAGCACTGACTAGCCTCAACCACCCTACCCCACCAGGTCAGCGTAGGAAGCTATTATGGTCAGTCAACCGCTATCTGGTCACTGCTCAAACATCATTTGGGGCGACATAAGCGCCCAGTGACGAATAATTCTTAATTAATTAAAGCCCCCATATTTCCCTGTTGGCCCTCGCTACCCTATGCTCAGCTTCACCTCTGCCCGAGGAAAGATTCGATGGTGCGGGGCTGGTATTGCGGGGGGCGGGAAAGGAGAGGAAGAGGAAGCGTGCGTGGGTGAGTGGGAAAGAGAGGATGGATAACCGTTGCACTGGATAATTGTCAGAGACGGTGAACGGAGTGACCTTTTCATACGGAAAGTCTCTGATTAGTTTTCTTATAGTGGGCCTTTGTGGCGCTATATAAATGTCTAGCTACAGATACAGTTACTGTGATTAAGTTAAACATATAGTCCTATACTGGGCACTTATTGGACTGTAAAGTTAATGCACTCTGTTATGCAGCCTAAAACATCCTTTAATGCACCATGTAACATTATTATTAAAAGCTATTCTTTATGCCCCAATGTACATAATGATCCCTAAATGTTAATCAAAAGAGACAGAACGATCTGGAATAATAATAATAATAATAATAATAATAATAATAATAATAATAATAATAATTATTATTATTATTATTATTATTATTATTATTAATATTTTCCGCCCGAGGTAGAAAGAATACCTCAGGCTCTAAGAAACTAAGCATAATTATGTTTTACGGGTTCTCGTCTCCATCGTATTATTATTATTATTATTATTATTATTATTATTATTATTATTATTATTATTATTATTATTATTATTATTATTATTATTATTATTATTATTATTATTATTATTATTATTATTATTATTATTATTATTATTATTATTATTATTATTATTATTATTATTATTATTATTATTATTATTATTATTATTATTATTATTATTATTATTATTATTATATTATTATTATTATTATTATTATTATTATTATTACTACTATTATTATTATTATTATTATTATTATTATTATTATTATTATTATTATTATTATTATTATTATTATTATTATTATTATTATTATTATTATTATTATTGTTGTTGTTGTTGTTGTTGTTGTTGTTGTTGTTGTTGTTGTTGTTGTTGTTGTTGTTATTAAATGTTTGTTGCAACTGTTATTATTATTTGCATTATTGCAAGTTTTATTTTATTATTATTATTATTATTATTATTATTATTATTATTATTATTATTATTATTATTATTATTATCATCATCATCATCATCATCATCATTGTTATTATCATCGTCATTATTATAACCATCATCCTTGTATAGCCTATCATTGTCCGGACGACTCGCAAACTCTCCTGCAGCCGAGTTTGGATGCTCTTGAGCACAGAGGCCTTATATAATCCAGAATATACAATCATGTAGCTAATAATCTCTATGATACATGTATTGCGATAAGATGGTATTTTATGCAATTATTTTAAGCAATATTTCATATTATGCAGAAATGTCAGATACAAGAAAGTTTCCATATTAAAAGATTCTTGATGGAAATTCTTAATATGCATGAGATTCTTAATCCAGCTATTCTAATTTTAAACAGCCTCTGTTACTAGTTTACAATAATTATAATATGTAATTATTTTTGCATGAGATTCTAATTCCATTTAATGAGTTTCAAGAAGTTTTGAGTCAGTTCAAAGAAACATTATTATTGAAATATATGCAAACAACGGTAATGATAATTTTATATATATATATTGTATTGTATTGTATTCAAACATTTATAAAGCGCCTCTCATAGGGTGAACCATTCAGAGGCGCTCCCAGTGCGCAAGGCCAAAGAGAAGAAAAAGGTTTTGAGAAAAGAAAAGGTGGAAGAGAGGTTACTAGCTAGAATTCGAGAGCGAGTAGATGGAGACAGCGCATTCCAAAGAGAGGGACCGATTGAGGTAAAGGACCGGGACTGAGCCATAGCTGTTCTAGTATGAGGAACTAGAAGCTCAAGTCTGTTTGATGAGCGTAGTGGTCGATGGGAGGAGGCTGAAAGAGGCCGGAGTAATACATCAGCTAAATATTTTGGGGCAAGACCCCTTTGTGCCTTGAAGACTAGAATGATGATTTTGAATTTAATGCGAGCAGAGAGAGGAAGCCAGTGCAGTTGTTCAAACATGAAAGTAGAAATGTGAGAGTACCGTGGTAGGCGTGCTACTAATCTGGCGGCAGCATTTAGGACCGACTGAAGAGGTGAAAGACGAACCTTAGGAAGACCAATGAGAAGAGAATTACAGTAATCAATTCGGGAGCATATGAAAGCATGAACCAGAGTGGTGAAAACAGAAGATGAGACAGAACGCCGAACAGCCCTAAGACGCCTTAAATGAAAATAAGAAGAACGTGTTAGGTTAGAGATATGGTCTTTAAAAGAAAGGGAGCTATCTAGCGTAACACCCAGATCACGTACAGTTGAGGAAAAGGAATAGTGCGGGAAACTTTCCAAGAGGAGAACAAAATCAATCTTCAGAAGCTGTTGGGGGTGCCAAACCAAATGAACTGGGTTTTAGAGGCGTTAAGGCAGAGACGGTTTGATGCCATCCAGGAGTGAAGAGAATTTGAGAGGGATTGAATACGCTCAACTAAGTGCATCTGGGATGAAGGAGACCCATGAACAAATGCTTGCACATCATCTGCAAAGAGATGACCAGCAGCTCCAGAGAGTGGGAAAAGAGAGGGAATGTCAGCTGTATATAGAATGAAGAGCAGGGGACCCAGGACAGAGCCTTGAGGAACACCCAATTTGATGTGGATCCAATTAGTTTTGGAATCACCCGAGATAATCATTTGGGTTCGCTCAGAGAAATAAGATCGAAACCAACAAAGGGGAAGGCCCTGTAACCCATAAGAAGTTTCAAGACGCTGAAGAAGAATATTGTGGTCAACCATATCAAAAGCTGCAGAAACATCAAAAAGAGCCAGGAGGGTGAGTTCAGACCTGTCAACAGCAGAATAGATTTCAGAGAGAAGAGAGAGAAGAGCAGTCTCCGTAGAGTGATGAGCCCTGAAACCTGACTGATTTGGGGGAAGAAGACCAGATTGTTCAAGATAGGGGAGAAGCTGGAGGGAAACAAGGCGCTCAAGAGTTTTGGATAAGAAAGACAGATTAGAGATTGGTCGGTAGTTTTGGCAGAGATTAGTATCAAGGTTAGGCTTTTTGAGTGAAGGAAAGACAAGAGCACGTTTCTGAGATGGAGGAATACAGCCCTCAGCGAGTGACCTATTAAACAGATAAACCAAAAAGGGAGCAAGGTCATCTAAAATGTCATTGATTATATATATATATATATATATATATATATATAATACATAATATATAATTATTTAGGCTCTATATACATATAGGACATAGACGCCTGTATAATAGCTTAGCTACGCGTTGTCATGGTAGTGTGCAGTGACGTCACAATCTATTTCTATACATTATAATTATAGACATATATTATAAATGCATATAAGACATAGACGCCTGCATAATAGCTTAGCTACGCGTTGTCATGGTAGTGTGCAGTGACGTCACAATCTATTTCTATACATTATAATTATAGACATATATTATAAATGCATATAAGACATAGACGCCTGCATAATAGCTTAGCTCTGCGTTGTCATGGTAGTGTGCAGTGACGTCACAATCTATTTCTATACATAATAATAGATACAGTCATATAAGACATAGACGCCTGTATAATAGCTTGGCTATGCGTTTCCACGGTAGTGTGCCGTGACGTCAGAATCTATCTACACATTATATATATATTATATATACTGGCAATGCAGTAGACGCATAGACGCCTGCATAATAGCTCCGTTATACGTAACCACGGTAGTGAACTGACGTCACAATCTATGCTTCTATAACCTAAGCATGATCTATAACTACGACGCCTGTATAATTGCGTTCGTATTATTATTATATGATCTACAGTATAAGCCATGTTGACGTTTGCACATTAATATACACTACCATGGCAACCTGGGATACGAAGACAATTTAGGCCTACGTTTTCACAAGAAAGGAGACGAAGGCGAAGACAGGCGTTATAACTTGAAGCAATGAAAGAATTAACACGGAGGGTGAAGCAGGACCAGAAGGCAAAACAAGATGAGGGAAAGTCTGTCTAAGAAGCCTGTTAAGCCACAGCCGAAGATCAACTTGCCACAGTCGGAATTGCCAGAAAAAGAACAGCTACAGCTGGTAGGCTTCGCCCGCTTGATGGAAGAAGCCTCGCCATTCGAAGTGAAGAGACTCGAAGGATACAACGGAGACAGAAGTCCATCTGGAGACAGGTATACGTAAAGTTTCATTGTTAGTTTAATAGATCTATACTTAAGGATGAAACAAAGAAACGGAAGGACGCGTTGAGCGAAGTCATTATGGCCGCTAATGCCCTCTATATTATACCTCAACAGAGAGGTTAGATTTGAGATCAAAATCAACAAAGGTGTGTAATCTACAAACGTAAATAATTAATTTGTGATTTTCAATTGTTTACATCATTTGATCTTCTCACTGAAGATATACGGTCAGTGCACATGTACTCATTTTATCTGAGTTCATAACCCCGGGCATTTTGCTAATTGCCAGTAGGCCCTATAATGCACAAACGCCGTGTAATCAATCAGCAGATGTTGCTTTTAGAATGATAATAGAACTCTTATTTGATGCCTCTATTATAGAGCGACTTTTGAATATTAGACCCACTGTGATTTTGTCTAGAAAAGACGTATAGAGGTCTTATGACTATAGTATACAGGTGATGTTGAATGCAACGTGTCCTATCTTTGAAAATGCCTTTGCATGAAGTAGTAGTAGTTTCAGTGTAACGACACAGTGTGGTAACAAAGATCATTACCGTCGCCCTCCTCCTTTATCCAGGCTTGGGACTGGCACTGCTAGAGAGCGAGCAGTGGCGGAGTTGCCTTTGCATGAAGACATTCAAATATTTATAAGTTTAAGAGCTTAATTTCGGCCTCTATGGTGCCAAATGTTTTATCCTTGCTTAGATCTAGTTACTGCTAATTTGCTTCGAATAGATAGATATTCAAGAATTCTTGTCTGAGTTTGGAACATTATGAATAGCAAGGTATTGACATTATATATGATTTTGGTCGGTTGCATGCAGGTAGGGTGCTATTGTGTTCGGCGGCTGCAGTGCAAAAAGACCAAGGTGAGTCTGATATATTAGTGGTATACACTATACAACCCAGGGTGCGAGTTATTGCTTGACAGCAGGACCTATGTACGGGAACCAAACGTATGATGAATAATTGAAAATATATCCATAGACAAATAGTCTGAACAATTGGAAATAGGCGAATGGGCGGGGACTTAAAGTCTGGGGAAATGATGATACCCCAACGGGAAATAGGTTGAACCAATGATGGGACGATCGCGGTCAGTATAGTTGATATTGTGGCTGCCATAGCTGGTTTTGTCATCCGCACGTATATATATCCATATATAGATATATATTTCTAAATATATATCTATATATCATGCATTTTATATAATAGTCGTTTTACCAGGTGCTACAGTATATCGAGGCACTCACTATGGAATAATAAAACGTAACTGTTATGTTTTAGGGGCACGGTGTAACGTATGGTATCAGTGGAGGCCAGAAGATCACCCACATCACCAGGATAATTGAGTATAGCTCAACTGCGATGACACTGGTTGTTAACGGTATACTGGTCTCACTGGTATGGTAAGCTATCCATTATTTCCCAGTCAGTCCGACCTGGTATACGTTGGTTAATTCAAAGCCATCGATGTACAGGCGTACTTCAACTTCATTGTCGGTCGTGATTGTCAAAGCTACAGGAATGAGACAAAAGTGTTACGCCGCACGGTTTAGGACCTCGGTCCGTGCACAAGGATGGAAGTCTTGCCCCACAGAGTGATGTGACTAGTGCCCTGTCCCCTGCATTCTCTGCTCCCTCCCCTCTCCTGCCCTCTCCCTCCCCTACATAGGAATTGAGGATGCGTTGCCCGCCACTTTAAGGTCACTCAAAAATAACAAAGTACAGGCACATGTTTACATTTTGTTTCACAACTGTTTATGCATGTATGTATGCGTATGGCCATTTATATATAGTTCCATACAGGCACCTCAAGATGGCGCTAAACGTAGCTACCCATCAGATCTAAACAGATGCGACTTAAGAAATTTCGAAAATGTTTCCTGAGCTGTCTGTGATGCAAATGTTACGAATTGTTAATGGTAGACTGTTCCAGTATGATGGTCCAATGCACAAGAAGGCTCGCATCGATGTACGGAGCGCAGGATCATCACGTCCCCCACGAGCTGCAGTGCGTAGGGATCGACTATCTGGCTGGCTGGAGACGGGAACGCAGAGCTCCCTGGTGTACTCTGGGCCGCACCGACTATCGATGTTCGTCCCATGATCGGCGCCTTGCATGGCTGCCATACAGTACAATTCGACTCCTATAATAACTTGTAATCATCCGTTCATACTATGACTTGTAATCATACCGCAGTGTGTCAGTTTGAATTAATAATTATAAGCACCAATATAAACAAAACACATCATCCCTGTCGGGGAATTAAACCCCGGTCTCCCGCGTAACAGGCGCGGATATTCACCACTAAAGTAACGAGGATTTGTGGATGATCCAAAATAATGGTGACAGTTGTTTCTTCTTAAGACCGCGTGTTTCCTACGGTGTCTACAGACTTCGTCTACCGACATTTCCTCTACAAAGTTATTTGATATTGTCACTTTAAAATGGAAGTTGGATTGATGAAAAAACTGTTTCCCTAAATGGAAGTGGGATTGATGAAAACATTCCTGTGTTGAAATAGAAGCTGGATTGATCGAAATAATTTTCCCCGTAAATTGAAGCTGGATAGCAAGCTGGATGCATGGATGAAACTAAGTTTCCATTCAATAAAAGCTGGATTGATGAAAATAATCTGTTCAGTAACTAGAAGCTGGATTCCTGAGAATATTTAGCATGTTTCAGCGAAACTATAAGAAAGCGGCCTATGTTGATTAGCCGCAATGGATACAGATACACTTTTAGACGAAAATGTCAGTAGACGAAGTGTCGTAGACGAAAAGTCTGTAGACGAGTTGTCGCGGAACCGTTTCTTACGAACCCCGCAGATAGACTGCTTCTTTCTCTACACGTATTATAGTTCCATAGATATTTATTCCTATCGTATCCGCGGTCGTTTCATTGGTTTCTCTTCATCGTTGTAGGAGTCGCGCATTGACACAACCAAGGACTGACTGTAAACAGTCCTCAACCGGCGGATGAATTTGAACAACCGACGAACGAACGTACGGACGACATTGCGATCTAAAGACTACACCATAGAGACAAATCCTCTAGAATTTAATTTTGAGTGGAATCTAGTCCATAGGCCCTAAGTCCCCAAGGCCCTTAAGGCCCCTTAAGGCTTATGTAATCGTAAGACAGGCTACGGAAAATAAGTAATCCGAAGGAGGCTGGACTTCTATCCCTGACTTTGAACGACGTCACGGAATTTTCAGAGCGAACGGAACAGACAATGAGACCGTCATGCACCCAGTTCTGCTTCTGATTACATAAAGGACGACATCCAATGAGCGAATCTAATCTGATGACTTCTATAGCGCCGTTATCATAATGCACAAGGCATCAATCGATGGCGCTTCAAGTGAAGAAGTCAGAGTCCACGAGAGAAGTCATATGTCGCAAATGTAATATATGTTAGTCTATGTCAAAGCAAGGACGGAAGATAAGTTCTGCTGATCAGTGTGCATTTTCGTGTAATTGTAATCGGCGTTGGACAACAGAGATTGCTTCGCAGAATATGATTTGTTAAGTTGGAATCACTTGGATTTGAAATTGTTTATTCTATTTAACGTTGCTTTCAATAATGATGGCTGCGATCCATTCGGTCAGAGTCGGAAGCTTCATAGATGATAAGTTGATTGGATGCTAAACACGGTCGCTCGAAATGTGAGTTACATGAGTTAAAACTTAAAATTTGCTACTGATAATTATGCTGCTGCTGATGATGATGGTGATGATCAGTATAATGATGATTATGATCATGATGACTAAGCGCTACAATGATGATGACGAATATGATGACTATGATGAGGATGATTACCATTATAATGATGATAATGACGATGTAATTATGAGTACGATTATGATGATGAATGTTCAGGATTGAGTTATATGTTTTTCGTTTTAGATGACAGAATATGCGTGTAAATCGAATGAAGAATTGGCATTCATCGTTAGCACATGCCAAATGCTTCCAAAGTCGTATCTTTTGTTTCTGATCACATGCATGACTTAGGCGGGAACATGGGAACAGGAGATTTCCCCCCCGGAAATTTCCCCCCCGGAAATTTCCCCCCCGACATTTCCCCCCCGGAAAATTCCCCCCGGGACATTTCCCCCCGGTCATTTCCCCCCCGTATCGCTTGATTGACTTTGATAACAAGACTCAATTGGGAAATCAATTAGGAAATCAATTAGTCAAATCAAAAGCAGGTCTGATGGTTTGTTCGTTGGCCTTCATGTGTGTACTCTCTTCTTGAATTGATGATTTTAATGTAGCTTTCTAACTTTCTAAGTAGACGATTAAACATTTTAACTTTAATGTACTAGATGATTTTTAATGTAGCTTTATAGCTTTATAACTACATGATTTTTAATGTTGCGTAGCTTTCTTTATTTCTAACTAGACGATTAAACATTTGAACTGTTTTGAACTAATTTTTTTGTACATACATACATACATACATACATACAAACATACATACATAGCGATACGGGGGGAAATGACCGGGGGGAAATGACCGGGGGAATTGGCATTTTCCGGGCAAAATGGGGCCAAAAATTTCCAAAGTCGTATCTTTTGTTTCTGATCACATGCATGACTTAGGCATGTCCTCTCGACTCCTGCGCCAAAAGACTATTCGAATTTCTACAACCGACCGCTGAATAAATCATCAGCGTTGATTTATTAATATTCGAAGCTCATTTTTAATATTCGAAGCTCATTAGATTCATTGATTAATTTGTTGCGAAAATTTATATAGCGTTCGTTTAAGGTAACTTCTCAGAAGCACTCAAGATGACCTTCAGTAACGACTTTCCAGTGTTGCCAAGTGACATGAGTGGCCTAGCTGATACGATCGAGTGCCACAAGATTGAATCATACAACATACATCCAAGTTGTGTTCGATTACGAGTTTGGGAGCGGAATGAACCACAATTGGAAATATAAAATTCGAATTTAGGGCCTACACCTAGGCCTACAGCTCTGCAGATATCCATGTGGCGCTAAATATAGCTATAGTCTTGCAGCTTTGCTGCTTTAGTCTATATATATATATATCACCAAGCCATACGCTTCTGCGCGGTAGTCATCACAGAGGAGAAGTCACAATAGAAACACGAAACACTGAATGCAGGTTGCTGTTTTTTTGACAATGTCGCAATAATCATTGGATTATAATTAAATGCTTCACAAGAAGATTACTAATAATAATTTGTGGTAGGCTACATCAGCAGGAGGCTGTTTCTTGATCAGCTCATTTCAACAGAGGTCTTTGCTCATTGTTTAACAGTTTTACCTGTCGAATGAATATTCAAACACTTAGATTTATCGTCACTTGCCCGATTAAGTATTTCCTATGGATGGATGTCTGAAGACTTTCTCACAACCGAAACGTATTGTTTCCATGAAGTCGGGCAGTCATTTCAATGCTGCCACACGAAGCGTTGATCGCAGAACATATGCACAGACAGACAGAGACAGATATTTCAAGTGCGAATCCTTTGATAGTTAAAGAAATTTATGCTCTGATGCGATATGTTTTGACAATACGGCAACATTCAACAATGAGATTCGCATCCAGTTCAACACTATCGAGACTGATCTACAGAGCAATTTGAAAGAGTTTACATTGTTCAATGTTTTGGTGTTGCCACCGCTTGACTCGTTTTTCGATTGAGTCGTGCGGTCTTTACTTGAACTTTACACAATACACAGTTACACACTCATTAATTTTTGGCAATTTTTGTATTGGTTAGCATGCTGGAGAGGTCGAGGATTCGAATCCCCGCCGGGGCAGAAATTTGGTTCGAGATTTATGTTCCACCTGCGTCCCTAGCAAACTTAGCAATGACGAGTACACTGACAGTATCCTGTGGGCGGGAAGATGAGACGGCGAGGGAGAGGACTAGCCACCCAACCTCATATGCCGTGGTTAAGAAAATGAAGTCGCTAATACTTCAAACCCATGGCTGCCTCTCTGCGTTAGCTTAAGGGACCGCTTCTTCTTCTTCTTCTTCTTTTACTTCTTCTTCGCCGTCCTCGTCATCATCGTCGTCGTCGTCATCATCATCATCATCATCATCATCATCATCATCATCATCATCATCATCATCATCATAATCATCATCATCATCATCATCACCTTCTTCTTCTCCGTTCTCTTCCCAATATAGCCATAGCAAAAAAATAATTATTATCATTATTATTCCTAATAATAATAATAATAATAATAATAATAATAATAATAATAATAATAATAATAATAATAATAATAATAATAATAATAATAATAATAATAATAATAATAATAATAATAATGATGATGATGATGATGATGATGATGATGATGATGATGAGGATGATGATCAGAGCCTGCCGGTGACTGTTCAACGATTCAACGCAGTCGCCTTCCAGGGCACCATGTCAAAACTGCCAGACGGGGGAGAGCGATGGTCACAGCAACACTAACGCTTTTTTATGTTAACTACTACTACTACTACTACTACTACTACTACTACTACTACTACTACTACTACTACTACTACTACTACTACTACTACTACTACTGTCACTTCATCATAATGATGATGATAATAATAATAATAATAATAATAATAATAATAATAATAATAATAATATAATAATAATAATATAATAATAATATAATAATAATAATAATAATAATAATAATAATAATAATAATAATAATAATAATAATAATAATAATAATAATAATAACAATAATAATAATAATAATTAACAACAACAACAACAACAACAACAAGACACTTTCTGCTTGCTCCAGAGGATTATAATTACTATGATTATAAAATATAACGGTTTTATTATTTTTATTTATATTTTTTTATTATTTTTATTTCATTTTATAAGTATTATTATTATTATTATTATTAAAACAGGCCGATCGATTGAAATCTTTCAACAGATAGTGTACAATTTAATTCAGTTTCAAAGATGTCCGGCCGTAGACATGTCCTGAGCGTTCAGCCGAACAGACCAGACGATCTCTGGGCACCGTAATAATCCTAGTCCCGCAGTATTATCTGCTAATAAAAATTATGCATCCCGGTTCTCATTCGGGACAGATGGCTCCGTAAACCAAGCGGGAAAGGAATGGGTTCGTAACGCAGGTTGTCTGTCATGTCATATACGCGTATAAATAGGCCTATTTTATGACGATAACTACTACTCTCACCACTACGACCACTACTACCGCTACTGCTACTATAACTACCACTGCTATTACCACTACTTCCACTGCACATTTCTACTACTGCTGCTGCTGCTGCTGCTGCTGCTGCTGCTGCTGCTGCTGCTGCTGCTACTACTACTACTACTACTACTACTACTACTACTACTACCACTCCTCCTACTACTACTGACAATACAACAACTACTACTACTACTGCCACTACTACAACTACTACTGCTAATACTACTGTTGTAACTATTAACATTATTATTACTTACTTACTTACTACTATAGAGCCGGTGTCCAATGCACAAGACATCAACCAAGTCGATATGCGGAAGATCTGTCCACTTAGACGATTGTATAAAAACTGTAGCGCCTACATTAATATGCGTATATATATATATATAAATATATATATCGTAATCGTAAATTTAGACATGTAGGCCCTATACGTATTACATACTTTTATGCGATATACATAGATTATATAAATACATGGGTGAGTCTATATGCATATAAATGGAAGTTGGATTGATGAAAAAAACTGTTTCCCTAAATGGAAGTGGGATTGATGAAAACATTCCTGTGTTGAAATAGAAGCTGGATTGATCGAAATAATTTTCCCCGTAAATTGAAGCTGGATAGCAAGCTGGATGCATGGATGAAACTAAGTTTCCATTCAATAAAAGCTGGATTGATGAAAATAATCTGTTCAGTAACTAGAAGCTGGATTCCTGAGAATATTTAGCATGTTTCAGCGAAACTATAAGAAAGCGGCCTATGTTGATTAGCCGCAATGGATACAGATACACTTTTAGACGAAAATGTCAGTAGACGAAGTGTCGTAGACGAAAAGTCTGTAGACGAGTTGTCGCGGAACCGTTTCTTACGAACCCCGCAGATAGACTGCTTCTTTCTCTACACGTATTATAGTTCCATAGATATTTATTCCTATCGTATCCGCGGTCGTTTCATTGGTTTCTCTTCATCGTTGTAGGAGTCGCGCATTGACACAACCAAGGACTGACTGTAAACAGTCCTCAACCGGCGGATGAATTTGAACAACCGACGAACGAACGTACGGACGACATTGCGATCTAAAGACTACACCATAGAGACAAATCCTCTAGAATTTAATTTTGAGTGGAATCTAGTCCATAGGCCCTAAGTCCCCAAGGCCCTTAAGGCCCCTTAAGGCTTATGTAATCGTAAGACAGGCTACGGAAAATAAGTAATCCGAAGGAGGCTGGACTTCTATCCCTGACTTTGAACGACGTCACGGAATTTTCAGAGCGAACGGAACAGACAATGAGACCGTCATGCACCCAGTTCTGCTTCTGATTACATAAAGGACGACATCCAATGAGCGAATCTAATCTGATGACTTCTATAGCGCCGTTATCATAATGCACAAGGCATCAATCGATGGCGCTTCAAGTGAAGAAGTCAGAGTCCACGAGAGAAGTCATATGTCGCAAATGTAATATATGTTAGTCTATGTCAAAGCAAGGACGGAAGATAAGTTCTGCTGATCAGTGTGCATTTTTGACTGTGTAACTTGTAATCGGCGTTGGACAACAGAGATTGCTTCGCAGAATATGATTTGTTAAGTTGGAATCACTTGGATTTGAAATTGTTTATTCTATTTAACGTTGCTTTCAATAATGATGGCTGCGATCCATTCGGTCAGAGTCGGAAGCTTCATAGATGATAAGTTGATTGGATGCTAAACACGGTCGCTCGAAATGTGAGTTACATGAGTTAAAACTTAAAATTTGCTACTGATAATTATGCTGCTGCTGATGATGATGGTGATGATCAGTATAATGATGATTATGATCATGATGACTAAGCGCTACAATGATGATGACGAATATGATGACTATGATGAGGATGATTACCATTATAATGATGATAATGACGATGATTATGAGTACGATGATATGATGATGATTGTTTAGGATTGAGTTATATGTTTTTCGTTTTAGATGACAGAATATGCGTGTAAATCGAATGAAGAATTGGCATTCATCGTTAGCACATGCCAAATGCTTCCAAAGTCGTATCTTTTGTTTCTGATCACATGCATGACTTAGGCGGGAACATGGGAACAGGAGATTTCCCCCCCGGAAATTTCCCCCCCGGAAATTTCCCCCCCGACATTTCCCCCCCGGAAAATTCCCCCCGGGACATTTCCCCCCGGTCATTTCCCCCCCGTATCGCTTGATTGACTTTGATAACAAGACTCAATTGGGAAATCAATTAGGAAATCAATTAGTCAAATCAAAAGCAGGTCTGATGGTTTGTTCGTTGGCCTTCATGTGTGTACTCTCTTCTTGAATTGATGATTTTAATGTAGCTTTCTAACTTTCTAAGTAGACGATTAAACATTTTAACTTTAATGTACTAGATGATTTTTAATGTAGCTTTATAGCTTTATAACTACATGATTTTTAATGTAGCGTAGCTTTCTTTATTTCTAACTAGACGATTAAACATTTGAACTGTTTTGAACTAATTTTTTTGTACATACATACATACATACATACATACAAACATACATACATAGCGATACGGGGGGGAAATGAATGAAGAATTGGCATTGGGGGATATGTCCATGGGGAATGCTTCCGGGGGGGAAATGTCGTATCTTTTGTTTCTGATCACATGCATGACTTAGGCATGTCCTCTCGACTCCTGCGCCAAAAGACTATTCGAATTTCTACAACCGACCGCTGAATAAATCATCAGCGTTGATTTATTAATATTCGAAGCTCATTTTTAATATTCGAAGCTCATTAGATTCATTGATTAATTTGTTGCGAAAATTTATATAGCGTTCGTTTAAGGTAACTTCTCAGAAGCACTCAAGATGACCTTCAGTAACGACTTTCCAGTGTTGCCAAGTGACATGAGTGGCCTAGCTGATACGATCGAGTGCCACAAGATTGAATCATACAACATACATCCAGGTTGTGTTCGATTACGAGTTTGGGAGCGGAATGAACTACAATTAGAAATATAAAATTCGAATTTAGGGCCTACACCTAGGCCTACAGCTCTGCAGATATCCATGTGGCGCTAAATATAGCTATAGTCTTGCAGCTTTGCTGCTTTAGTCTATATATATATATATCACCAAGCCATACGCTTCTGCGCGGTAGTCATCACAGAGGAGAAGTCACAATAGAAACACGAAACACTGAATGCAGGTTGCTGTTTTTTTGACAATGTCGCAATAATCATTGGATTATAATTATGTGCTTCACAAGAAGATTACTAATAATAATTTGTGGTAGGCTACATCAGCAGGAGGCTGTTTCTTGATCAGCTTATTTCAACAGAGGTCTTTGCTCATTGTTTAACAGTTTTACCTGTCGAATGAATATTCAAACACTTAGATTTATCGTCACTTGCCCGATTAAGTATTTCCTATGGATGGATGTCTGAAGACTTTCTCACAACCGAAACGTATTGTTTCCATGAAGTCGGGCAGTCATTTCAATGCTGCCACACGAAGCGTTGATCGCAGAACATATGCACAGACAGACAGAGACAGATATTTCAAGTGCGAATCCTTTGATAGTTAAAGAAATTTATGCTCTGATGCGATATGTTTTGACAATACGGCAACATTCAACAATGAGATTCGCATCCAGTTCAACACTATCGAGACTGATCTACAGAGCAATTTGAAAGAGTTTACATTGTTCAATGTTTTGGTGTTGCCACCGCTTGACTCGTTTTTCGATTGAGTCGTGCGGTCTTTACTTGAACTTTACACAATACACAGTTACACACTCATTAATTTTTGGCAATTTTTGTATTGGTTAGCATGCTGGAGAGGTCGAGGATTCGAATCCCCGCCGGGGCAGAAATTTGGTTCGAGATTTATGTTCCACCTGCGCCCCTAGCAAACTTAGCAATGACGAGTACACTGACAGTATCCTGTGGGTGGGAAGATGACACGGCGAGGGAGAGGACTAGCCACCCAACCTCATATGCCGTGGTTAAGAAAATGAAGTCGCTAATACTTCAAACCCATGGCTGCCTCTCTGCGTTAGCTTAAGGGACCTCTTCTTCTTCTTCTTTTGCTTCTTCTTCGCCGTCCTCGTCATCATCATCGTCATCGTCATCGTCATCGTCGTCATCATCATCATCATCATCATCATCATCATCATCATCATCATCATCATCATCATCATCACCTTCTTCTTCTTCTCCGTTCTCTTCCCAATATAGCCATAGCAAAAAATAATTATTATTTTCATTAATTAATAATAATAATAATAATAATAATAATAATAATAATAATAATAATAATAATAATAATAATAATAATAATATAATAATAATAATAATAATAATAATAACAACAACAACAACAACAACAAGACACTTTCTGCTTGCTCCAGAGGATTATAATTACTATGATTATAAAATATAACGGTTTTATTATTTTTATTTTTATTTCTTTATTTCTTTATTTTTTATTTCATTTTATTATTATTATTATTATTATTATTATTATCAAATTTATTTCTTCATAAAACCAACACAAACTTATGTACAGACTGAT